>LD345123.1:238917-328782 GCA_001465055.1 Ptychodera flava | reverse complement strand
AGAATAAAATTCATTAAAAAAAGAAAGCATCAAATATTGACATCAAATCTATATGTTTAAATGAGTAAGACCTAAGGTACCTAGAATCGAAATATGACAATGATCTGATGAGAAGATCCCGAGTTATTCATTTTTGACTATTTTCGCACTTTTGTCTACCTCATTTGCTTAGGTATGATACTAAAAACTTAATTTTGACAATGGCACATCTGCACCATATATTGCATCAATAAACAAAAAATCAGCTTAATACGTTTAACACTTCGTCAGTTTTTGCGTTGGACGGACAGACATCCCACATACATACATGCATGCATACATACATACATACATACATACATACATACATACATACATACATACATACATACATACATACATACATACATACATACATACAGACAGACTTTTTTCAACCCTATAACTTCCAAATTGCAATAAATGTATGGCAAATGGGAGCTTAAAAACTTCATATCTATAAAACTGTATACAAGACTGGTCGACAAACATCATTACCCCTTGACAAATTTGAAGCTGCTGTTGTATGACGTCAACGGTATGTATGTATGTATGTATGTATGTATGTATGTATGTATGTATGTATGTATGTATGTATGTATGTATGTATGTATGTATGTATGTATGTATATATGAATGTATGTATGTATATATGTATGTATGTATGTCTCTATAAATATTGCGATCATACCAATCCTTAATTCAATAACACTATGTCAGAATTCGTAAGAAAGTATTAGTAAACTTAGACACAAAACAGCACAGAACAGAAAGGTAGTAGACGGTACACAAACTAAGTAAAATTCAGAAAAGAAATACGTATGGACCTCTGGCCAAAAGACAAGTAAGTGATGTCAAGTAGGTAGATTATTACTTATATGTGTGGGTCAGGAAGCTGTTTTGTGTATTGGTATATAAATAGGTGGGGGATTTGTTTATCTGTACGGAATATCTTTCGGGTGTGTAGAATTGTTTTAGATATTACCTTTTATTTCCTGATGATATCGATCTGTTAAATAATGAAAATAAGTGTTTATTTGCTTTTTCGGTTAAATATTATAAAATGTGTGACGATTGTAATAGAAAACCGTCTTTTACATAAAAAGTTGAGGAATTCAAACTTATGTGTATGATATGAAATGCAAGCGAAAGCAGTATAAGAACACATAATATATATGCGGATTTGGTTGGTAGGCTGAATACGGAATACTTCCAAATAATGGAATATCAAACAAAAGATTGGAGTTAAAAAAAAAGAAAACATGGACAACTAGTAAATGTTTTGTTGGTGATATTGTTTCCTTAAAAATATATGATCAGAAGAGTTTTAAATATATATAGAATTTTATTAGAATGGTGAAATATCAAAGAACAATCGGATCGCCACCCTTCGATTTAGAAATATTTAAGAAAAATCATCAATTTATAAGCCAATCAATCAATCAATCAATCAAGCAATGAATTTATAAGCCGGCCATTTGAAGTTCATGCATTGAGTGGAATGTTGTAATTTTCATCGTTCATGTATACAAATGGTCATTTTTGAAAAGTAAAGATTCGACTTTCAATGAAGAAATGTGCTACTACAATAATTTGTTTAATTTTTAACCAAATTTGCCAAGATTACAAGAAATATTCCATATATTAAAAGTGACTTTTCATTGAATATTTCAATATTTCTGTATTGCAAACGTGGTAAATGTTATTGGTACCATCTGCGTTATTTATGTCTTATAACTTAACAAAATCTTATTCAGGTCAATGTGCCGAGTTTTTCAATATTTTGGGAATTGTAACCAGAAATGCACAGTTAGCATACTCTCCCATAATCGTCATTTCGAGGCTGTTCAGTGCATGTAATTGAGCCAATTAGATTTGGATCGACGCAAGTTGGCTTAAACAGATAAAACAAAATAGCTCACTGAGGCATTTCAAAAAGGAACCCCTTTTAGAATTTACCGTAGCAAAATGAATTTACATACTGCTGATAATATTTCTGTAACCACTACATATGAATTATGTGTGCGTCAAAACCATAGTGTCGAACGACTTCGAGTTGAAGTGCGCAATACATGTTTGTTTTCAGGGCGTACATTCCTAACAAGTAGGTGGTTATATGATAAAATGGGGGAGAGTTGAAAATTTGTGATAATGTCGATGGTGGGCATTGAAGATTTTTAAGGGTATTGAGGGAATCTGTAAAAAAAGAATTCAATCGCGATTCCTCCATCCCCTTCACAATTATTTGTGAACAAAGATGTATTAGCCGAATTATAATTTAATATTAATATCTTTTAACCAACATTTTGAACTTATTGGTACTTGAAAACTGTGGTAAAGTGTCATCAAGACATATACAGTAACTTTTCCGATAGACGATATTGTAGATAAAATGAACATACGGATTACCTTCTCGCGCTTTGTGTTCAGCCTCTGTTGAACATAAGAAACATTTGTGTCCTTCATTGTTTGTTTACATTGGCTTAAATGTCAATTATTTTTCACAAAAGCATAAACGACCTAACATTCGCCAGAGTAACTTACTGTAATGATCAAGCAAGGGAGAAAGTTTTAAATGTCACGATTATAATAGATCAACATTTCCTTCATTATATGCATGTTCAATTTACTGAAGATGTGCCATGGATTAGACAACATTGTACTTTATTCGAAATAATTTAAAAAGTGGTACTTTTCCCCAGCCTTTTTCATTTTTCATTAATATTATTTTGCGATGCAATAAGGAAATATCAAAGCCGGAAATATATTACAATCATACATGTCTTCTTAAAAATTTAGTGTTACATCCCGAAATGATGTGACAAAGTTGAAAATGCCATCAGTTCCAGAAAAATTTAAGAAACCATGTACAATTATAAAAACTTTCGACTAGGTAAGAACAAGGACATATGTGTAGGTTATCAAATGTTTAAGGTGGTCCATTGATTTAAAGTGGCTTTTTTTCGTATTTATTATAACAACTTGTGAGATATCGGTGAATTGTAAATACACATGAAATAAAAAAAGTTTAACTCAGTAAAATGTCTAACAAATTCCTGAAAAAAAATCTTGTTAACTCAGAGACATGCCTTGGTTATCTTTTCTCAATATAGTTATGGCAATATAAGAGTGATGACTTAGCAACATGTGTGACAAATTGTTTTCCATACTGCCTGTTTGTCTTTTCATATAATTGAAATGGTAGTTACAAGAAGTTTGAAAACAATCGGTCGTACAATAATGTTTGACGTGTTTGTTTCTACAATATAAGACTTACTTTCTTGCTGAAGCTTTGCTTGTTCTGTTTAAATACAGATAAAATACAAAAACTTATAGTTAAGCCACACGATATGACTGATTAGTCAAGTAGAATGACAAACCCATACGCCGAGGTATGAAAGTTTTTACCATTTGAAGAATGAAATACTAAACATGTATTCTTGTTTGAAAATGGATTGAAATGTCTGCCACAAATTTAAAATGATATTCATATCAAAAACAACTTAAAAGTAAGTGTAATTCTCTGCACATATTGACTGGTTTTGGTTTCTCTACTACAAGTAGTAGTGCTATGAATGTTAAACATCAGACACATTAAGTTAATGAAAATAAAATAGAAATGAAATCTCACCTTCAATCAATCGTTTTTCTCCTTCTGTCGAAAAAAGTTGGAAACCAAAAACACTGTGTGATGATATCATTAACAGAATAACAGCATTCTTGTAATTTTAAAATTTCCGCGAATATCAGTTCAATGCATACTTGCATGCTTCATGTATGTATGTATGTATGTATGTATGTATGTATGTATGTATGTATGTATGTATGTATGTATGTATGTATGTATGTATGTATGTATGTATGTATGTATGTATGTATGTATATATGTTGGTATGTATGTATGTATATGTGTATGTATGGATGTATGTATATATGTATGTATGTATGCATGTATGTATGTGTGTATGTATGTATGTATGTATGTATGTGTGTGCATTTATGTATGGGTTGTGTGCATGCATGCATGTATGTAGGTATGTATATTTTGATTTGTAGATTATTCGACTTTTTTCAAGATTTCACGTTTTGTGTGTTTCACAATTTCAAACAAGAGTTCACTATTTGAACAAATAAAGACTAGCCCCAGTGATAGCATGTGTTTTAGTTTAATACAGAAGTAAAATTTCGGTCAGGTGTTTCATATTATGTTTATACAATTTATCTCCAAAAGTTACCATAACCGTTTGTGCGTATAGATAAGTTTGGTTGCGTTGTTACTGGCATGAGTTCAATAAATGCTAACATAGGAGTCATTTGCAAATTTAAAATATCATTGAACGCTTACCTTCCTTCAATCGTTTTTCTCGTTCTGTAAATAAAAAGTTAAAAAACAATGAACACTGTATGACGACAAAATGATCATCAAAATAGCAATTTTATAACTTTGAAACTTTCTTTGTAGATCAGTAAATCCAACATTAATGTAGATGCATAGCATCTATGCGTGTATAAATATTTTCTTCGCACTTATTTCAAAAGTTTGCAGATATCCATTACCGTTGTTACACAAGTCAGACACAAATTATATCTTCGGAAAGAGACGAAATTGGCGAATAGAATGTTATTACTAAAGACATTGTATCAAATTTTAACAAACTCGTGCTTTACGCTCAATACAAACATTTTATGGAAAACAATAATACTGCATATTTAAGGAACAATTTAACATGTATGTATGTATGTATGTATGTATGTATGTATGTATGTATGTATGTATGTATGTATGTATGTATGTATGTAGTATGTATATAGTATGTATGTATGTATGTATGTATGTATGTATGTATGTATGTATGTATGTATGTATGTATGTATGTATGTATGTATGTATGTATGTATGTAGGTATGTATATAGGTATGTAGGTAGGTAGGTAGGTAGGTAGGTAGGTAGGTAGGTATGTTTATATGTAGGTATGCATTTAATTTGGATTTGTTGAACTTTTCGAGAATTTATAGAATATTAAGATGAATTTGTCAACTTTACCTTGCATGTCCTGTTTATAATGATCTGTTGAATAATAAAAAAAGTATACATTTGCTTTTGTGTTTAATCATTTTATGGCAATGCGAAAAAAAGCAAAAAATGATTGAGAGGAAATATTTAACAAGTGTCTCTTACGAGATTTAAATGAAAACAATATAATTATACGTCACAAATGTTTAGATCGCATCAAATGGCTTAATACTAAATACTTTAAAATACTGAGGTTTAAGATAAGATATTAGAGTTTATATAAAAGAACATAAACTGTAAAATATCAAAATTTAGGTTTGTGAATATGTTTGCTTATGGTAAATGATCTGAAAAGTTGTAGCTGTAGTTACATTTTAGATAAGGAATTTTGAATTTTGTTATATTAGATTAGTAGACTTTTAAAGTAAGAAGTTTTGGTCACAACCATTAAATTCTATAATATAAAACCATCAATTCTTTGTACATGCTTTTGATGAAATGTTGACATTGTCATCGTACAATTAAACAAAAGTAAATTGTGAATAGGAATATTTCTAACTTGAATGACAAAAGGGTGCGAATACAATGAATTTCTTATCCTAACTGACGATGGGATTATTACGTGAACATTCCAAAAATTGTAAGTTTATTCGATGGAATATTTCAACTTTTCAGTTTTGTTATATAAGTAAATCTTTTTGTAAATTTCAACCGCATCGTATGTATGTCTTGTACTTTTTAAAAAATGCTTCGTTTTTTTTCCCTTGGATAAGATTCTAACAATTTCGACAAAGTGTCACAAGGAAACGACAATAAGCATACACTTTTATGATCGTACTTTTGGATGCTGTTTAATTGGTTCTATTGACGCAATTACATTTGTATTAACTCAAGTTGGCTTAAAGTGGTCGATCCAAAAGTTCACCGAAGCATTTCAGTTGGAATTTATTGAAGAACCTACCTAGAAATAAAATCTAAAAACTTCAGACGACAATTTGATAACCACTACAGATATTTCATGTGTGCGTCAAAAATGAAGTGTCGAACATCTGCTCTTAGAAGTGCGCAATACATGTTTACATGTTCAGGTCGTAATGCTGATAACTATGTGGCTATATGATAATATGGGGGAGACATAGAACTTTATGATCATAGAGATTGTGGGATTATAATTTTTCAAGAGTATTGAGGGTTGATTAAAAAAGTTCAACGCGGTTTCCCAAGCCCCTTATCGTTAGTTGTGAACACATCCTTCGTAATGCAGTGTTAAATCTGGTTACCGGCATATCGGCATTTTCCTATTATTTAGGGAGCGTTCAGTTATTATGGCAGGGGTTGGGCCGGCAAAATCCAGGGAGGGGGGTCACCTCAAATTTGATAACCTAAGGGGGGGGGTTATTTATTTTTTAAACAGCTCAGAGGGGGGTTACTTAATTTTCGTAAGTATCCGTCCCGTCAAAAAGCAGTTTCAGTGTTCATAAATATTCTGGGAAATAAAAATGATTCGTTGCATTATTTCATTCTCTGCAGTTATTCACCTGTAAATCTAAACAAAAGTATAATTATCTGTCACATGAACATCTTGACACGACAACTCTGAGGCTTTTCTTATTGTAAATCAAGCTCACTGAACTGAGGGCAATAAACAATTCCTATTACTTACTTATTACATATTTAACAGTTACCTGTACTGAGACTACTAGTACCATGAAAAGTTAAATAATACTTTTAGGTGAAACTCCAATATCATAATTGTTGTCCACATCTAACCTTTTAAATAGCCTATTTGAATCATGTACATTTGTATCAATTATCAAACACCTTTAAAAGCAAAAATTAATTTAGGTTAGCATTGAAAAAAAAAATTTCTTAGTTTTTTCATAGACTCAAATGTATAGTGAATCAACATTTCGGTGAAATTCCGAAATCCAATTTCTTGCACACATATCAATCTTTAACCATCCTAGGCTAACTGAGTACTTTAAAATGAATTATCAAATATCTCTAAATACACAGATTTTGATAGTTTTGTATTGGAAAAAAAATATTCATATTTTCCTCATAGAATCCCATGTACAGTGAATCTACATTTTGGTATAATTCTGAATCCAATTTCTGGCAAACACATCCAATTGTTACCACCCTAATATAGTACATTGATATCAATAATCGAGAGAACATAAATACATTGGTTTACCTATTTTTGTATTGGAAAAAAATTATTCATACTTTCTTCATAGACTCCCATGGATAGTGGATGAACATTTTCAGTGAAATTCCATAATCAGATTTCTTGTACACATAATATGCACATTTAAACATCATATTATAATCAAGTACAATTATGTTAATTATTGAACGTCTGTGTATGCACAAGTGTACCAAGTTTTTCATGGGAAAAAAAATTATTCACAATTTTATCATTGACTCCCATGAATAGTGGATGAACATTTTTGGTGAAATTCTGAGGTCAAACTTTTGTCCACATGCCAGTTGTAACAACCCTATTTCATTTAAGTACATTTATGTAAATTATCAAATATCTATGAATGCATATATATAGTTTTGCATTTAAAAAGTACATACATGTATGAGAAAATATATGTATAGCATATATAGTGAATCAACATTATCAACAGCTAATTTTTAATTAAATCCAAATATCAGAATTTTGTACACACACGCTTGCGCAAAAATATTTCGTTCAACCAGAAATTTCTGTCCAACCCCTTTGAGGGGTAATTTCAAAATTATAAGCAAGTCAGAAGGGGAAACCTGAGCATCAACACCTGTTGAGTTTGTAAGGCTGGTCTTTTGAAAAAATCTGAGCTCTTTTTTGGGGGATTCTATTGCACCATACCAAGAGGTGTTTGTGTGTGCAACTTTACTCAAGCAATGAAGGGGGGGGGGGGTTAGAAATTTTTGTCATCTTGAAAGGGGGGTCATCAATTTTTTGGTACAATGGGTAGGGGGTTCACTTCTTTTGACTGATGCGCAGGCAGAATTTGCCTGCCCACCCCTATAGCAATAATAACTGAACGGTCCCTTAACAAGAGGCGACGATGTAAAAAATCTTATTCATCAATAAATAAATAAATAAATAAATAAATAAATAAATAAATAAATAAATAAATAAATAAATAAATAAATAAATAAGGCGTTGATGAGGTAACCCGGACACGATCATGACTTGTGAATGTCAGAGACAGGTACAAATCAGAAATATAATATCTGCACTGTGTCCGTCGAGAGTACTTTCAGTGCTGTTGCATTTTTGGCTCATTAATGCTGTAAACGATGTAATTCACCACCTAGATACTTAAACTCGTCAACAATAAACTTGTCGTATAGCAGTTCTATCTTGATGCACTGTCAACGGGGACAGTAATCTTCAGCAGCATAGACGATATGAATACACTGCACTGTATGGGACCGGCGATAAACGATGACTGGTGTCGGCAAAATATACAAATTTTCGATTCGTTGGTTTGTATGCTTTTGGTACAACTGTACTTTTACCTAAGTGCAATGCCCGTGAATTGACTGCAGACAACACATTTTTACCATAGTCGCAATGATGTTTCGGAGTGTCGTAAGTCTTATTCGCTCAGCTGCATTAAATGTATATATGAACATATAAACGAAGGTCACGCACACCACGAAGGTCACGTGTACGCATAGCTGTAAGTAGTTTAGTTACAGTGAAAATATAATTCGTATTTTAACATGTTAAAATATGAGTTCATATCAGTACCATCTTAACATAGGAGAATGGCAATACAATACAGGCTGTTCAGTGAGTTTAGTTGAGCTAATCAGATTTGGATTGACGCAAGTTGGCTTAAACTGAGAAACAAAAAATCAGTGAGGCATTTCGAAAGGAACCCGTTTTAGAACTTACCGTAGTAAAATGAATCTACACACCGCTGAAAATATTTCTATAACCACTACACATGAATTATGTGTGCGTCAACAACGTAGTGTCGAACGACTTCGAGTAGAAGTGCGCAATACAAGTTTGTTTTCAGGGCATACATTCCTAATAAGTACGTGGTTATATGATAATTTAGGGAAGAGTTGTAAATTTGTTATAATATCGATGGTGGGCATTGAAGATTTTTAAGGGTATTGAGGGAATCTGTAAAAAAAGAATTCAATCCCGATTCCTCCGTCCCCTTCACAATTATTATTGAACAAAGACGTATTAGCCGAATTATAATTTAATATTAATATCTTTTAACCAACATTTTGAACTTATTGGTACTTGAAAACTGTGGCAAAGTGTCATCAAGACATATACAGTAACTTTTCTGGTAGACGATATGGTAGATAAAATGAACATACGGATTACCTTCTCGCTCTTTGTGTTCAGCCTCTGTTGAACATAAGAAACACATGTGTCCTTCATTGTTTGTTTACATTGGCTTAAATGTCAATTATTTTGCACAAAAGCATAAACGACCTAACATTCGCCAGAGTAACTTACTGTAATGATCAAGCAAGGGAGAAAGTTTTAAATGTCACGATTATAATAGATCTACATTTCCTTCATTATATGCATGTTCAATTTACTGAAGATGTGCCATGGATTAAGGAAATATTAAAGCCGGAAATATATTACAATCATACATGTCTTCTTAATAATTAAGTGTTACATCCCGAAATGATGTGACAAAGTAGAAAATGCCATCATGTTTAGTCACCAGTTCCAGAGAACTTTAAGAAACCAGGTAAAATTATACAGACTTTTGACTAGGTAAGAACAAGGATATACGTCTAGGTTATAAAATGTTAAAGGTGGTCCATTGATTTAAAGTGGCTTTTCATATTTAATATAACAACTTGTGAGATATCGGTGAATTGTAAATACACATGAAATATAAAACGTTCAACTCAGTAAAATATCGAACAAATTCCTGAAAAAAAACACTTGTTAACTCCGAGACAAGCCTGGATTATCTTTTCTCAATATAATTATGGAAATATAAGAGCGATGACTTAGCAACATGTGTGACTAATTGTTTTCCATACGGCCTGTTTGTCTTTTCATATAATTGAAATGGTAGTTACAAGAAGCATGGAAATAATCGGTCCTACAATAATGTTTGACGTGTTTTTTTCTACCATATAAGACTTACTTTCTTGCTGAAGCTTTGCTTGTTCTGTTTAAATACGGAATAAAATACAAAACTTTTAGTTAAACCACATGATATGAATGATTAGTCAAGTACGATGACAAACCCATACGCCGAGGTGTGAAAGTGTTTACCGTTTGAAAAATGATAGACTTAGCATGTACTCTTGTTTGAAAATGAAAGGAAATGTCTGCCAAGAATTTCAAATGATATTCATATCAAAAACAACTTCAAAGTAAGTGTAATTCTCTGCACATATTGACTGGTTTTGGTTTCTCTACAACAAGTAGTAGTGCTATAAATGTTAAACATTGGACACATTAAGTTAGTGAAAATAAAATAGAAATGAACTCTAACCTTCAATCAATCGTTTTTCTCCTTCTGTCGAGAAAGTTGGAAACCACAAAAACTGTGTGACGATATCATTGTCAGAATAACAGCATTTTTGTAACTTTAAAATTTCCGCAGATATCAGTACAATGCATGCATGCATACATGCATGTATGTATGTATGCATGCATGTATGTATGTATGTATGTATGTATGTATGTATGTATGTATGTATGTATGTATGTATGTATGTATGTATGTATGTATGTATGTATGTATGTATGTACGTACGTACGTAAATACGTACGTACGTACGTATGTATGTATGTATGTATGTATGTATGTATGTATGTATGTGTGTGTATGTATGTATATTTGTATTTTCGTATGTTTGTATGTATGTGTGTGTATGTATGTATTTATGTGTGCATGCATGCATGTATGTAGGTATGCATGTTTTGATTTGTAGATTATTCGACTTTTTTCAAGATTTCACGTTTTGTATGTTTCAAAAATTCAAACAAGAGTTCACCATTCGAATAATTAAAGACTAGCCCCAATGATAGCATGTGTTCTAGTTTTATACGGAAGTAAAATGTCGGTCAAGTGTTTCATATTATATGTATACAACTTGACTCTAAAAGTTACCATTACCGTTTGCGCGTATAGATAAGTTTGGTTGCGTTGTTACTGGCATGAGTTCAATAAATGCTAACATAGGAGTCAGTTGCGAATTAAAAATGTCATTGAACTCTTACCTTCCTTCAATCGTTTTTCTCGTTCTGTAAATAAAAAGTCAAAAAACAATGAACACTGTATGACGACAAAATGATCATCAAAATAGCAATTTTATAACTTTGAAACTTTCTTTGTAGATCAGTAAACCCAACATTAATGTAGATGCATAGCATCTATGCCTATATAACTATTTTCTTCGCACTTATTTCAAAAATTTGCAGAAATGCATCATCGTTGTTACACAAGTCAGACACAAACAATATCTTTGGATAGAGCTGAAATCGGCCATTAGATTGTTATTATTAAAGGCACCGGATCAAAATTTAACGAACTCGTGCATGTATGTATGTATGTATGTATGTATGTATGTGTGTATGTGTGTGTGTGTGTGTGTGTGTGTGTGTGTGTGTGTGTGTGTGTGTGTGTGTGTGTATGTACGTATGTATGTATTCAAGTAGGCAGGTAGGTATGTATTTGATTTGGATGTTTTGAACTTTTCGAGAATGTATAGAATATTAAGATGAATTTGTCAACCTTACCTTGCATTTCCTGTTTATAATGATCTGTTGAATAATTAAAAAAGCATACGTTTGCTTCTGTGTTTAATCATTGGATTTTAATGCGAACAACATCATATAAGTGATTGAGAGGAAATATTTAACAAGTGTCTCTTACGAGATTTAAATGAAAACAATATAATTATACGTCACAAATGTTTAGATCGCATCAAATGGCTTAATACTAAATACTTCAACATAATGAGGTTTAAGATAAGATATTAGAGTTTATATAAAAGAACATAAACTGTAAAATATCAAAATTTAGGTTTGTGAATATGTTTGCTTATGGTAAACGATCTGAAAAGTTTTAGCTGTAGTTACATTTTCGATCAGGGATTTTGAATTTTGTTATATTAGATTAATAAACTGTTAAAGTAAAAAGTTTTGGTCACAACCATTAAAATATATTATATAAAACCACCAATTCTTAGTACATGCTGTAAAATCCGCAACTGAAATAATCTCCATAAATGTAATATCAACCATAATTGTGATAAAATGCACCCATAAATGAAATATCACAATAAATGTAACAAAAATCAACCATAAATGTAATAAAAACACCAACCACAATTGCAATAAATGGTAACCATAAATGTAATAAAAAAATTACCCATAACGTAATACTTGTCAACCATAAATGTAATAAATCTATTTTGTCATCGCAATTGAAGTCCAGACATTATTCGTATCTTAATTATTTGCGTTTAGTGTGTTTTGTATATTTGAATGTGTATTTTGCGTTTCCCTATTTTGTGTACAGAACTGATCGGCCATGGCGAGACACAACTGTAATCTGAATGTCAGTGCAGTATCTACTCCAAAGTGGAGGAGAATGTATAACACTACAATCCTTTAACGCCGTTTTTTTTCGAATTTTGCCGTACTTTCTTAATCAGTCGCCTCAAATTCGTCTTCAGTCGATAAATTGTGTGGAATTATCGATAGATTGTCAGTATTCCTATGTTGTCCCACTTGAAGTTTGTTCCTTCACTGGGTATGCTAAGATGTCTAATTTTGTTCTACTGTGTTCAAGGTAGTGTTCGTATTGTTTTTATCAGATTGAAATGAAGATATATGTTCTCGTCAACATGTTTTGTGTCGTAATATTTCTCTGTTGTTTGTTCTGAGTCATCTGTCATAAACTTTGTGTGGTATAACTGGTTGACGAGTTATTTTGACGCTTCCTTATTATGTTATTATCAGTGTCTAGAACTGCTATCCCACGTCCATTATCTAACGGTTTGATCTGTACCTCTCCATTTTCTGATAGTGTTCTCAAATTATTCTATTCTGAGCTTCGGAAAGGAAACCTAGTTTCAGGAAAGTATGTAATAACATTACAAAAGTCTTATTAGCGTTATTATTTACTCGAGGCATTGATAAATAGATGTTCACATATGCTAGTTCAAGTTTATTACATTTATGGTTGAATTGTATTACATATATGGTCAATTTGTTTATTGCACTTGTGGTTGCGGGCTAAAATTAATGGTGGACTGTTTTATTACATTTGTGGTTGATTTTATTACAATTGTGGTTGATATTACATTTGTGGAGATTATTACATTTATTTAGGTTACACATGCTTTTGATGAAATGTTGACATTGTCATCGTACAATAAACAAAAGTAATTTTGAAGAGGAAAGATTCTAACTTGAATGACAAAAGGGTGCAAATAAAATGAATTTCTTATCCTAACTAAAGATGGGATTATTACACAAACATTCCAGAAATTAAAAGTTTATTCGATGGAATATTTTACTTTTCAGTTTTCTTATATAAGTAAATCTTTTTGTAAATTTCAACCACATCGTATGTATGTCCTGTACTTTTTAAAAAAATGCTTCGTTTTTTCCCTGGGATAAGATTTTAACAATTTTGAAAAAGTGTCACAAGGAAATGACAATAACCATACACTTTAATGATCGTACTTTGGATGCTGTTTAATTGGTCCCATTGACGCGATTAGATTTGGATTAACTCAAGTTGGCTTAAAGTGGTCGATCCAAAAGTCCATGTAGCATTTCAGTAGGAATTCATTGAAGAACCTACCTAGTAATAAACTCAAAAAACTGCAGACGACATTTTGATAACAACTACAGATATTTCATGTGTGCGTCAAGAATGAAGTGTCGAACATCTGCTAATAGAAGTGCGCAATACATGTTAACATGTTCAGGTCTTAATACTGACAACTATGCGGCTATATGATAATATAAGGGAGACATAAAACTTTATGATCATAGAGATAGTGGGATTATAATTTTTCAAGAGTATTGAGGATTGATTTAAAAAAAGTTCAACGCAGTTTCCCTAGCCCCTTTATCGTTAGTTGTGAACACATCCTTCGTAATGCAGTGTTAAATATGGTTACCGGCATATCGGCATTTTCCCATTACTTAACAAGAGGCGGCGATGTCAAAAATATTATTCATCAATCAATCATTCAATGAATCATTCAATAAATAAATAAATAAATAAATAAATAAATAAATAAATAAATAAATAAATAAATAAATAAATAAGGCGTTGATGAGGTAACCCGGACACGAACATGACCTGTGAATGTCAGAGACTGGTACAAATCAGAAACATAATATGAGCACCTTGTCCGTCGAGAGTACTTTCAGTGCTGTTGCATTTTTGGTTTATTAATGCTGTAAACGATGTAATTCACCACCTAGATACTTAAACTCGTCAACAAGAAACATGTCGTATAGCGGTTCTATCTTGATGCACTGTCAACGGGGACCGTAATCTTCAGCAGCATAGACGATATGAAAACACTGCACTGTATGGGATAGGCAATGAACGATGACTGGTGTCGGCAGAATATACAAATTTTCGATTCGTTGGTTTGTATGTTTTTGGTACAACTGCACTTTTACCTAAGTCCAATGCCCGTGAATTGACTGCAGACAACACATTTTTACCATAGTCGCAATGACGTTTCGGAGTGTCGTAAGTCTTATTCGCTAAGCTGCATTAAATGTATTTATGAACATATCAACGAAGGTCACGCATACCACGAAGGTCACGTGTACGCGTAGCTGTAAGTAGGTCAGCTACAGTGAAAATATAATTCGTATGTTAACTTGTTAAAATATGAGTTCATATCAGTACCGTCTTAACAATGGGAGAATGGCAATACAATACAGGCTGTTCAGTGAGTTTAGTTGAGCCAATCAGATTTGGATTGACGCAAGTTGGCCTAAACTAATAAAAAAAAATAGTTCAGTGAGGCATTTCAAAAGGAACCCGTTTAGGAACTTACCGAAGTACAATGAATCTACACACTGCTGATAATATTTCTATAACCACTACGCATGATTTATGTGTGCGTTAACAACGTAGTGTCGAACGAATTCGAGTAGAAGTGCGCATTACATGTTTGTTTTCAGGGCATTCATTCCTGATAAGTACGTGATTATATGATAATATGGGGGAGAGTTGAAAATTTGTTATAATATCGATGGTGGGCATTGAAGATTTTTAAGGGTATTGAGGGAATCTGTAAAAAGAGAATTCAATCGCGATTCCTCCGTCCCCTTCACAATTATTATTGAACAAAGACGTATTATCCGAATTATAAATTAATATTAATATCTTTTAACCAATATTTCGAACTTATTGGTACTTGAAAACTGTGGTAAAGTGTCATCAAGACATGTACAATGTATTTTTCAATGGACGATATTGTAGATAATATGAACATACGGATTACCTTCTCGCTCTTTGTGTTCAGCCTCTGTTGAACATAAGAAACACATGTGTCCTTCATTGTTTGTTTACATTGGCTTAAATATCAATTACTTTTCACAAAAGCATAAACGACCTAACATTCGCCAGAGTAACTTACTGTAATGATCAAGCAAGGGAGAAAGTTTTAAATGTCACGATTATATTACATCTACATTTCCTTCATTATATGCATGTTCAATTTACAGAAGATGTGCCTTGGCTTAGACAACATTGTACTCTATTCGAAATAATTTGAAACATGGTACTTTTCCGCAGCCTTTTTCATTCTTCATTAATATTATTTTGCGATGCAATAAGCAAATATCACAGCCGGAAATCTATCACAATCATACATGTCTTCTCAAAAATCCAGTGTTACATCCCGAAATGATGTGACAAAATTGAAAATGCCATCATGTTTAGTCGCCAGTTTCAGAGAACTTTAAGAAACCATGTAAAATTATACAGTCTTTCGAGTATGTAAGAACAAACAAGGACATATGTCTAGGTTATGAAATGTTTAAGGTGGTCTATTGATTTAGAGTGGCTTTTCATATTCAATTTAACAACTTGTGAGAGATATCGGTAAATTGTAAACATACATAAAAAAAAGTTTAACTCAGTAACATGTCGAACAAATTCCTGAAAAAAACTTGTTAACTCCGAGATAAGCCTGGGTTATCTTTTGTCAATATAATTATGGAAATATTAGAGTGATGACTTAGCAGCACGTGTGAAAAAATATATTCCATACTGCCTGTTTGTCTTTTCATATAATTGAAATGGTAGTTACAAGAAGCATGAAAATAATCGGTCCTACAATAATATTTGACGTGTTTGTTTCTACCATATAAGACTTACTTTCTTGCTGAAGCTTTGCTTGTTCTGTTTAAATAAGGAATAAAATACCAAAACTTATAGTTAAGCCACACGATATGAATAATTAGTCAAGTATAATGACAAACCCATACGCCGAGGTGTGAAAGTGTTTACCATTTGAAGAATGAAAGACTTAGCATGTACTCTTGTTTAAAAATGAAGTAAAATGTCCGCGCAGTATTTCAAATGATAATCCTATCAGTTACAACTTAAAAGTAAGTATAATTCTTTGCACATATTCACTGGTTTAGGTTTATCTATTACTAGCAGTAGTGCTATAAATTTAAAACACAGTAGACATTAAGTTAAGAAAAATAAAAAAAGAAACGAACTCGCACCTTCAAACAATCGTTTTTCTCCTTCTGTCGAGAAAGTTAGAAACCAAAAACTCTGTGTGACGATATTATTTTCAGAATAACAGCTGTTTTGTAAGTTCAAATTTTCCGCGGATATCAGAACAATGCATGCTTGAATGCATGTATGTATGTATGTATGTATGTATGTATGTATGTATGTATGTATGTATGTATGTATGTTATATGTATGTATGTATGTATGTATGTATTTATGTATGTATGTATGTATGTATGTATGTATGTATGTATGTATGTATGTATGTATATATGTGATTTGTAGATTATTCGACTTTTTTCAAGATTTCACGATTTTGTATGTTTCACCATTTCAACCAAGAGTTCACTATTCATACAATTAAAGACTAGCCCAAGTGATAGCATGTGTTCAAGTTTTTACGGAAGTAAAATGTCGGTCAGGTGTTTCATATAATGTTTATACAACCTATAATTAATATTTACCATAACCCTTTGCACGTATCGACAAGATTGGTTGCGTTATTACTGAAAAGAGTTCAATAAATGCAAACATAGGAGTCATTTGCCAAATAAAAAATAAAATGGAACTCTTACCTTCCTTAAATTGTTTTTCTCGTTCTGTCAAAAAGTTAAAAAACAATGAACACTGTATGACGACAAATTGATCACAAAAATAGCACTTTTATAACTTTAAAACTTTCTTTGGAGATCAGTAAATCCAACGTTATTGTAGATGCATAGCATCTATGCCTATATAAATATTTTCTACGAACTTATTTCAAAAGTTTGCATAAATGCATCACCGTTTTTACACCGTTTTAAGTCAGACACAAATCACATCCTCGGAAAGAAACGAAATCGGCCAATAGATTATTATTATCAAGTGCATCTGATCACAATTTTTTGTGCTTCTCGCTCAATACCAAGATTTCATGGAAAACAATAATACTGCACATTCCAGAAACAATTTTAGATTTATTTAAACTTTGTCTTCGAAATGAAAATTAATTCGTACAGTGAACTCTAAAGGGAGGCTAAAGTTGTTTATATTAAGGATCGGGGGATCTTCCCTAACAAATTTAGGCCAAAAATGTATTGACATGTGTATTGAGTACGTATGTATGTATGTATGTATATATGTATGTAAACATCTAACCTCTCACTTCTTGTTAGTGCATGTTGACGACTCTGTTTTGTATGTATAGCCTCTTGCTTTTATACATTCCTTAATATCAACGAATATGTATGTCTGTCTGTCTGTATGTCTGTCTGTATGTCTGTCTGTATGTCTGTCTGACTGTCTGTCTGTCTGTCTGTATGTATGTATGTATATATGTATGTATGTATGTATGTATCTATGTATGTATGTATGTATGTATGTATGTATGTATGTATGTATGTATGTATGTATGTATGTATGTATGCATGCATGCATGCATGCATGCATGCATGCATGTATGTATTTATGTATATATGTCCGTATCTATCTATTTATGTATGTATTTTATGTGGATTTAATGAACTTTTCGAGGATTTATAAAGTATTAAGATGAATTCGTCAACCTTACCTTGCATTTCCTGTTTATAGTTATCTGTTGAGTAATTAAAAGAGCATAAATTTGCTTCTGTTGTTAATCATTGGATGGCAGTGCAAACAACAGCAAAAAGTGATTGAGAGGAAATATTTAACAAGTGTCACTTACGAGATTTAAATGAAAACAATGTAATCGTACGTAACAGATGTGTAGATCGCATCAAATGGCTTAATAATAAATACTTCAACATAATGAGGTTTACGATAAGATCTTAGAGTTTATATAAAAGAACTTACACTGTAAAATATCAAAATTTAGGTTTGTTGATATGTTTGCTTACGGTAAATGATCTGAAAAGTTGTAGCTATAGTTATATTTTCGATTAGGGATTTTGAATTTTGTTATATTAGATTAATAAACTTTTAAAGGAAGCCGTTTTGGTCACAACCATTAAAATCTATTATATAAAACCACAATTCTTATTAGATGCTTTTGACGAAATGTTGACATTGTCATCGTACAAGTAAATTTTGAAGAGTAAAGATTCTAACTTGCATGAAAGAAAGGTGCGAATAAAATGAATTTCTTATCCTAACTAAAGTTGGGATTATTACACACATTCCAGAAATTGAAAGTTAATTCGATGGAATATATCAACTTTTCAGTTTTGTTAACTAAGTAAATCTTTTATAAGATTCAACCACATCGTATGTATGTCTTGTACTTTTTTAAAAAATGCTTAGTTTTTTTCCCTGGGATAACATTTTAACAATTTTGAAAAAGTGTCACAAGGAAATGACAATAACCATACACTGTAATGATCGTACTTTTGGATGCTGTTTAATTGGTTCCATTGACGCAATTAGATTTGGATTAACTCAAGTTGGCTTAACGTTGTCGATCCAGAAGTCCACCGAAGCATTTCAGAAGGAATCCGTTGAAGAACCTTCCTAGAAATAAACTCTTAAAATTGCAGACGACATTTTTTATAACCACTACAGATATTTCATTTGTGCGTCACGAATGAAGTGTCGAACATCTGCGAGTAGAAGTGTGCGATACATGTTTACATGCTCAGGTCGTAATACTGATAACTATGTGGCTATATAATAATATAGGGGAGACATAAAACTTTATGATCATAGAGATTGTGCAATAAGAATTTTTCAAGGGTATTGAGGGATGATTTAAAAAAGTTCAACGCGATTTCCCTTGCCCCTTATCGTAAGTTGTGAAAGCATCCTTCTTAATGCAGTGTTAAATCTTGTTACCAGCATATCGGCATTTTCCCATTACATAACAAGAGGCGGCGATGTTAAAAATCTTATTCATCATAAAAAAAATGATGCATTAATGAAGTGCCTCGGACACGATGATGACCAGTGAATGTCACAGACAGGTACAAATCAGAAATTAAAACACTTAATTAACTTCACAACGCTGAATGCTTTACACCACAGTTAGATATCACTTGGATCTGTATCTGCAGCAGATTTAATCACATCTGGTGCAGTTATATCGGAGTTATATGACTAATTACAAAACTTCATAGATTATGCAAATCAGGTATTTATCAACTTGACACTGCCAGTGCTCTTATGTATAATTAGATATATATCAGATCAATATTTGTTGCAAGTATCATCACGTTTGATGCAGGAATTTCAGAGTTATCTCACTAATAACAAAAGTTTATTAAATATGCAAATGAGCAGATAATTTAAATGACACTCACAGTATCATGATAATGTTCTGAGATTGTCATCTGTGAAAATTTTGGTGAAATTTTGTGCAGTATTTCTTTATATATGTCTACACTGTCATTACCGTCTCAATAGGGAAACCATTGTACGGAAAAAAAACGATATTGCATAACTTCATTAACATGCAAGCCAAACTAACGAAAATCTAATCAGTCCTTGCAAGTAGCATATGGTACCTGTCTACCAAATCTGACTTGAATCCGTTCAGGCATTTTTGAGTTATCGTGTAAACAGACAGACAGACACACACACACTAACACACACACACACGGACAGACAGACAGACATCGCTATGATATTAGCCCACGTGTTCACACACGTGAGCTAAAGATGGGTTCATATCATTACCGCCTAAACAATAGGAGAATGGCAATACAGGCATGGGATGTGTGATAAATGACTAGGAACGATATTCCCTGTCAAATTTTAGGTGTATCGCTTGTAGAAATCATCTAATCACATATGATATGGGAGTATGTCAAAATCATCGAAATGACGATAACTTGAGTTTGATTAGATCTCCACCTTATAGGTACTTGTAGACTGTGGTCAAGTGTGATGAAAACATATGAAATGTTTCGATTCAAATATGATAGTTTAGACAATCTGAATGTACGGATTACCTTCTCGCTTTTTGTTTTCAGCCTCTGTTGAACATAAGAAATACATACTTCGTTTATTAATTTACATCGACTTACATATCGTTATTTTCTATAACAGTAAAAACAACTAAAACTTCGCGAGAATGACCTAATGTGATCCTAAAGCAAGAAAGACAGTTTAAAATACCACAAATATAACCTGTTTGCAATCCCTTCATTTTATGCGTGAGCAGTTTACCTAAGATACGCACCGGATTAGGCAACATTGTACTTTAGTAGAAGTAAATGGAAAGAATGTTGCTTTCCACAGCCTTTATTAATTAACATTTTTTACGATGAAATAGAGAAATAGCTGAGCAGAAAATCTATAACAGTGATGTTTTTTCCAAAACTGCAGTATTGTATACCAAAATGACCTGACAAATATAAAAATGCCATCATGTTTTGTTGTCAGTTTTAGAGAAGGTAATTGCATCATGTAAAATCATGCAGATTTTTCGACCAGGTAGGCACGGAAAATGAGTGGTTAATTTTTGGATGCATACTTGTTTAAATACTTCAGTACAAATAAATTCCCTATTTATCTTCATGAACACATTGTGAGAGCTATTGGTGAATTGTAAATAAACATGTAAGTAAAACGATTTACTTAGTAAGATGTCAAGCAAATTTCTACAGAAAAGACTTGGTTCATATTGCATTAATGATACTATGTCAAAAGTCTTGACTGTTTTTGTCAACAATATCATTGAAACACTAGATGAATGATTCAGCAACAAGTCTGACAAAATAGTTACCACACTGTGTGTTTGTCTGTTCGAATTATTCTACTTGTATTTACTAAAACTATTAAAGATATCAGATTTACAAATTTTGATGATGTGTTTGATTCTACAATATAATGACTTACCATCTTCCCAACGCTTTTCTTGTTCTGTTTAAAATACGAAAATACGAAAAATCACCTTAAAGCCGTATGACATGAATGACTTGTCAAGAAAAAGGGAAAACCTCTACGCCGAGGAGTTCACTGCATGTCGAATTGAAGATTAGTTAATATGATATCGAATATATTGATTTGAAAGGGAACTGAGATATCTGCCAGGTATTTTACATGATTGTCATTCAACTCAAATCTAAACGTAACTGGAGCCCTTTCGTATATAGACAAGTTTTGTTTGCGCTGTTACTGGTACGAGTGCAATATATGCAAAAATATAAGTCATTAACCTAATGAAAATGAAATTGAACTCTTACCTTCCTTCAATCGTTGATCTCGATCTGTCAAGAAAGTTAAAACGCATAAACACTCTAAAACGACATG
The DNA here is from genome assembly GCA_001465055.1 of Ptychodera flava. Lineage (NCBI taxonomy): Eukaryota > Metazoa > Hemichordata > Enteropneusta > Ptychoderidae > Ptychodera > Ptychodera flava. The sequence goes on along the minus strand of LD345123.1, from coordinate 306,807 downwards.
ATGTTCACAAAAGTATCACTTTTATTATAACTTCAAAAATTTCTATCGAGGCAAGTAAATCCAGCGGAAATATAGATACATAGTATTAGACTCATATGAATATCATCTTCGGCCTTATTTGCAAAATATCATTTGCAGAAATATGTATGTATGTATGTATGTATGTATGTATGTATGTATGTATGTATGTATGTATGTATGTATGTATGTATGTATGTATGTATGTATGTATGTATGTATGTATCTATCTATCTATCTATATATCTATGTACGTATTTATGTACGTACATACGTACATACGTACATATGTACGGACGGACGGACGGACGGATGGATGGATGGATGGATGGATTTATGTATATATGTCTCTTAATCTATCTATCTATCTATCTATCTATCTATCTATCTATCTATCTATCTATCTATCTATCTATCTATCTATCTATCTATCTATCTATCTATCTATCTATCTATCTTTGTACGTATGAATGGGCAGTCGGAATTGCGGACTGATGCATGGATTGCAGAATAGCCATGTAAGGATATGTGTATTTAATGGATAGTTGTATGGTTGGGTAGATGTAAGGTTGGATTTGCGATTTATTTTTATATATTTTAAGTACTTTAAGGAGTAATGGAATTGTTTGTAAACATTACCTTTTATTTCCTGTCGATGTAGATCTGTGAAATAATTAAAATAAAAATGTATGTTTGCCTCTGAGGTAAATCATAAAAGGTCAACGATAATTCCAATAGCAAAAGTCTTTGTTGACAGGAAATGTTGAGAAAATGGAACTTATGTGCATTTTACAAACAGAATAGATATTGAAGATTTGTATTTGAGAATCTATAACATACCAAGCATTGCCTGTTTCTCCTGTTTGCTGTCAAGTTCTAGACAAAACGCAAGAGGTTAAGCATTGTTATAAATCGGTGTAGACAAAGGGAAGACAATAGCAATTTTGAGAACGATATTAGTTCTTAACCTGTTTATTACTGTTAGTAGTAAATTCATGACTAAAGATCTTCACCAGAAATTGTGCCATCATTGTAATTAACGGGCTAACATTTTCTTTCTGCAACTCTTGATAAACCGTTTTACTCTTTTGCTGGGATTTTTTTAAACAATTGGATTTGTAAGGTCGTACGGAAATGTATTTAAATATATACTCACGAATAGCAGAAAGGTTCTTTCCAAATTCTGGAAGTAGTAACGCGAAAAGGCATTCAGAGAGGTAGTTTGTTGTGTCATATTAAGGATGATAAATACCTTTTAGACACTTTCAGATGTTTATTCATTTCTCAATTGAAGAAGTCCCAAACCCCAATAAAGTTATATTTTCTGAAAGCCCTGATATAGAGCTTTCCGACCAAGCACAATACACGTTCATTATTTGCATATGAGTCACGTGACAAGCTTTTTGCTGAACCTTCCCGAAAACGGTTTTCTCTCCCTTTAGCGAGCACGCCGCAAGATTTCCGGTTGAAATTTCCTCGTTGGCAAGCCTTGACAATACCTTTTAAATTTGTGTCTTCGATTTTTTTCTCGGCGTCTCCATTTAAATTATATGGCGTGACAATTACAATTCCTTGAAAAGCACCTTAGTCTAACACCTCCAAGAACCCATAACTAAAAAAACAAAAGCATATAAAGGAAATCCAAGACACGGATTTGAGTTCATTATATTTCTAATGGACTGTGAATTTAAAGCAGTAGGTAATTGTGTGCGCGAATTGACGAGGTGCCAAAGAAGGCTACCCCATTCACACATTGAATTCGACAAAAACGAAAAAAACTGTTTTGTTACTTCGACGCCACGGCATTTGATAATTAAACGTGCATTAACCTAAACGCAGGCATATTTTGTTACCTAGTGATAATTTCGATCGGGAATGACAGTTGTTCAAAGAAAACTTCCGAGGAAAATAAAATAAATCGCGGAAAACTACCGAATTTTTGAGCATTCGTTTCGTCAGCAGTCATTACTGATATCGGGCGTGTCCGAAATTCATATGTAAATAAGCTTGCCTGCGTTCCTCAGATAAAGACTGCAACGCTATGGACATGATACTATCGGACTAATTGTTTATCGTTCACAAGTTGTGAGAAGTAATCTAATAAATGACTAAAAAGACGTCAAGCACTGCAAAGTGGCTAGTTCATCCTCCAACCATAACTATGGGTATTTTCGTGATACAGCCCAAGCTTACTTGTATAATTAGGGTTTCCATACTAAGTTTCGTGGGTACCGAAAAATGTTGCCTTATTTTAACGAGTAGCGGAGCAACTTTATCGTGCCATCAACAAACAGCTCATTATATATCCCCATTAACATGTATATTTAAATTATGTAGCGATAGCTGTCCCAGTCACACAACCAAACTTTTCAGCCATGTAATTTCCAGGCTGTTGATTGGCCAAAAATTTGTCTCACCAGACGTGTCATTTATTCATGCATGTAAATTTCTATGCACCTTCGCATCAAAGGAAAGCATGTGACCCACTTTGTTTAAGGGTCACATCTCCGAACCACTTTCAAGCAAACACTCTGAACCTAACGGTGCCGTTAAAAAAACGAGTCGGTAATTATATTCTCCGCTTTTTCTGGCTTTGTAAGTGTGTTCTGAGCCAGACAACGATCACTGACCGTGGCCTTGTCTGGAGCGGCAGGATGAAAGCCATTTTGTTGTGTGGCTCGCGTAAATTTATTTATCTGTCTGTTTTTGGCTCGTAAAATTTATTCGCAGACATTTCGCATTTGGTCAAACAACAATTTGATCGCGAGCCCTCGGAAAGTTACGAAGGCAACTTGTTCTGGAAGTTGATTGGGAATCCGTGACAACGGGTATCTTAACAGAATGCATTATTTTTAATCACCCACAACGTTAGTTTTTGTACAAACAATGAAATACGGGTCGTGTACTTCGGTTCAACACTAAACAAAATATCGCCTTGTTTGACATGTTGAAACAAAAAATGGCATCGTCCGTTCGAGACTGTTGACTGTTGCGTTGAGGTACGGAATAACGAGAGCATAGTTAGAGAGGTTTAGTTACATGTAATTACGTGCACGGTCTGACGGCGCGCAGTTGCGTACGTGCATCAGTGCTCACGTGTGAATTTTTTAGTTTAGTTGTGCGTTCCCGATAGTTTTGCTGTATTTTTTCTCAGAAACATGCTAAATTCGTGTAAGTTTTAAGAAACGTTAATTTCTCTACATGAGTAATATTCAAGCTCGTTGTATCCTCAAATTAAAGCGGCCGATTCTCTATGATTCAGTCATTTATGCGGTTTATCGAAATCTTTTTGGCGGCGTTAGATAAAAAGTGCAATGAGACTTCAACAGTTCATTCACGTCAGGAAATCATAGCAAGTACTTCTTGTGCTGATGCAAACTCTTCAAAATATTACGATGTCAAAGATGTTTGCCAATTCGCAATAATACTATACAAGGTTTCTTGCCTAAATTAGCGGAAATCATCAAGAATATTAAAAAAAATACCACACGTATTCAGAAGTGTCGTTTGACGTTCTGAACGTTTGCCGATCGGGCCCGAGCAGATGTCGGCATATTTTTTTCGCGCACAATGCAGGGGAATTCAAAAGAGTTCGTGGGGGATGTAGCCCGATATACTGTCAAATTGTATGACATCGCAACCATTTCCAAAAGAAAACGACACTGAAACCCTTGGTGAGGTGCGTGGACGTAATTTTTATTCACTGTGATTACGTTCAGATGCAATGAGGAAGGTGCATAATAAGCTTACCACACATACTTTACCGAGTTTGACCATGGTTGACCGATGTGTAAAACACAATCACTGCATCAGAAAACAAAATGTTCGTTTTTCTGCTCTAATTATTAGTTCGGAGCAGGTACAATTTTAGATGTTGAACTTTAGCAGGTATGCCAAATTTAATCAGAAACGGACATAATAATTTAGTGTTCGGCAGGATCGAAGAATTTTGAGTGTTGAACTTTGTTGCGTGTCGACCCATATGTAAAATGTTAACAGAATTGGACATAATTTTTGGGTTTGAGGTCGTCATATTAGGTTGGATGGAAGACAATTTTGGTTATCTTACTTCTATTGGGTATGGATAAGCTTAGACGTGAAACATACTGGTAAAACACGTTTTGGCCGCAATGCGTTTTGAGCGGAAACACTTCTGTGTGTCGAAAACTGACTTATTGGACTAGGCTCAACAACAATTATTGTTACGGTTTATTGTTGACAGGCAGGAGTAATCCTGGCTTTTGGAGAAGCCCAACAACGTCACTATGTAAATTACTTAACGCTGTGTCACTCGAGGAGGATTATGCAAATAGCAATGCTAATGTGTCCAGAATGTTTACAAAAGTTCCCCGATTTGACCGGGATAGCAACGTGTATTTGTTTTGATTTTTAGAAATCGTGAACTACACGGAAACCATTACCTATTCTGAATTAGAGACACATCTCAATGATTGGCCTGATTTCAAGGCGTATTCTCAGAGAATTGTAAAAATGTGACAGAAAAATGACCAATTTGGTATTATCTACCTTAAATATTCACAGGAGATTTTGAAACGACGAGACAAACCATTTTGTGTGTGATGAAATTAATAATCGAGTATAAATACCACTTTGGCGATTTCCATAAGTAACTTTCATTTACAGCCGTATTACGGTTTTCAATAATATATCATGCATTCTGTTTCTAACACAAGAAGGCTTTTGAATTTTATCGCATGCTGGATTTAATGTTATGCTTTCGATGGTTAATGTTTCCACAAAATACCTTATTTCAACATTATTCTACATGTATAGGATTAACCGTCCAAAAAAAATCAATACCCTTTCTTTTGTCAGCACAGATGCAACTCATTCCCTAAGTTTCCTTGAAAATATTGTGTTTGGCTGTCAAAAATCTTTGTCGACAAAATAACAAAAGTGCTATCTCCTCCGCGGAAAAGGGGTTATTCTTCAAATTATTCAAAATGAGAAATCAGAAAATTATGATTATCAGAACTATGTTGCCAGAATTTTAAAAATATGGACATAGTTGTTCTGTGTACAGAAGAAATTTGCTTCAGTTCAGGGAGTGATCTCCGTGTGTAGAGATCATGGAGAATTGTGGGTAGTCTCACTTACTGTGCCTCCTTTTGGTATGTAACCATGATATGGTCCATATTATCGTGACCCTCGCAGTTTATCCCTTTAGCAGGATGTGGCAAATAATGACTTCGATATTGAACAAAAACAATAGCTTTGCAATTTTGTTTTCTTAACTCAGAGTTTGAAAAGTGAACATCATGCACATCCTACTAAGATGCTGTCATACAATACTCTTGGTGAAGCACTACAATGTCAAAATCAAACGGAAGAATTATTTACCTGCAGCTTGATCTTTATTCGATTCTGCAAAGTACATGGAAAAAAGAAGAAGTTGTCTTTTAAAAGAGGCTTTCGTAACAGAAATATACATATATCTTAAAATCATAATACACAATCAATTCACTTATTAATGATTCTGAAAGGGTTTCCATTCCACACGAGACTCAATGATCAAGGAGTATTAAACACATTAAAGTTACTATATATTTTTTTATGCCAGGCTTTGAGAGCCATATCAAGACACTCTGTCATTCAAGACTGTAGGCCATGGGAGGTGAAGTGTTACAATGAATGAAATTTCTCTCGATAAAAGAGGTACAGCAAGGTCAATTGATTAAAAGGCCACCTACAATTAATTATTATTGAGAAGTTACACACATTTACTGTTTCACGTTTGGGACAAACAATGTAAATTTTCATTAAATTACGCATCGGGATATAACATTTTTAAAGTTCGTCGCGTAACAGTAGCCTGAAATGTAGAGCAGATCGTTATTAGTATTTCAACTTGTTAACCGGAAACTGGCACTTTGTAATTCTTGGACCAAACTCATACCAGAAATTAATAAACAAGAAAAGAATTTTTTGATGCAGTGTGTTTAGGACATGTGTAATACCACAGATTGTCTGAATATCTTAATGGGACATTACAATGCTATATTTCACTATTAAAACCAAATTACAAGCTATACTGTAGTCATATAAGCAGTAGAAGGCGTTCAGGTGAACGATTAAAGAGCTACATGTTATGTTTGACAAGTAGTTGCCGATGAAGTAGTTGCAAGTAGGCTGTATATATGTGCAATCCTCCAATTCGCCTCTGGAAGCTTCATCGCCTTGGCTCGGACTTAGTCTGCTTCATGACAAATATTTGTTTGGGAATCAAAATTGGTCAGGGGTCCCAAGCGATCGATGATCTTTGAGATTTTGAATCGGAGTTATACGACTGGTCAGAACAACAATTTCAGTTTGTTTTACAAAGACATTCATACTACGCCCCCACGCTATTTAATTTGTACTTGCCACTCGTTCTGCACAACCACTTGGACATAAGCGAAACGCGGCACTTGTCAAAATTCCAAGGGCATCTTGCTCTTTTAACAAACTAAATTTGGATGCTGCTCTGTCGAATGCACGTTCTCTAAACAGCAGAATCGGACTATTGCATCCGCATTACTTGAACGGAATTCGGATATCATGATTATCACCGGGACCTGGCTAAATAATCAATTTTACCAATAATTGCTGAATTTAACTCTGCAACCAGTGGGTCGGGTATCCCCTCAACGAAGAGGAGGAGGGGTAGCTGTTAAGGCTAGCTCAAGCCTACGACGTGTGGAAAAAAGAACTATGGTGTTTCACTCCTTCGAATCATTAAACGTGACATTTAGATCCACAAGTCAGTTTGTTGTTACCATCGCTGTGTACCGTCATACAAAAAAACGAATGCGACCATAAATGACTTTATTACAGAATTTTGACTCTTTTTGAAAGAGCCGTACCTTCCCCAAGCCATCTTTTAATCGCAGGATACTTAAACTTTTCATTTATATAAGGACACTTATTCACGAGCAATGCATTCAAAATGCAGATCTTTAGAGTAGAACGTCGTTTATTTTTTATCAAATATATACAGTCACCTTGACATAATACATTTTCTAAGCCCCTTAATCGTCATAAGACTCATTTGTACCTATCAGAAGATTTGGTATGAACAGAGGCGTAATAGTTAAATTTGTTTGGTTTGATCAGAGGCGTAAGTTGTCATGCATTTATGGAAGCATAGAAGTAATCTGTGTCACATCCCCACTCCATGATCCACGTAATTTTACATCCCTGGCCACAACATTGAACCGAATGTGTGTAATGCAGGTGACAAACAAATGTGCCTGTTGAATACACATGCCGGTATAAGTCACAATTCGACAGCGGTCAAACATATTAGTAGCTCTGTGGAGCTTGCTGTGATAGTAAACGGCTGTTTCCTTCAACCACATGTACCTTCATATCCATGTCAGGCGTGATCATGTGCACAGCGAATAGTAAGCAGGTCTGTTAGAGAATGCACAACATAACTGCAAACATAATTTACGGCACTCGCTGCCTTGTATAATAATCGTTGAAATAATGAGTCATTGATTCTGATTTTAATGACAGCCATTAATTGCATTACCGTTTTGCGTCAGTACGGTAAGCGATTACCTTTGTGACGGTCAAGTGTCTGGCAGTTCCACTGTAAATCCAGGGATGTAGTAAACTGTCTTTGATCTGCCTGTAAATAAATGATTGTGCTATTTCTCAAAGGGTTGTTCTACATACATCGATAATGAAGACACTTGGTGCATTGTCGTTGGCGAAAGAAGATGTCTTCACATTTCACGGAATCCGCCGGAGAATTTTGTATTCTCGAAACGCAACGTCCTGAAGAAGATTGCTACGCTGTTTGACCCACTTAGCATGCTGGCATCTTACATTATCTTTCTCCAAGAAAAATGGGCAACCAGAGTGGACTGGAATGATACACCTGCTAAACATTTAGAGGCAAAGAGTTACAAGTAGTTTTCTGAACTTAATGACCTGGCCAATATCAAAATCCCAAGAGGAAGACAAATTGTTGACTTTGCATACATTTGTAGATGCATATCAAGAGGCTTACTGTGCAGTGACCTATGCAAGATATGCTTATGATGATGGTACGGTACGCAGCCAAATTTTTGCTGCAAAAAGCAAGAGTAGAAACCTTAAAAGCTAAAGTATTCCTCGCCTGGAATTAATGGGAGCAATTTAGGGCTTGCGGCTGGCCATAGCCGCTTCAAGAGCTTTAGAGACCAAACTTAAGCAGTCATCCTTTTTGTCAGACAGCATGAATGTTCTTTGGTGGGTGAGAGGACGTAGTCGACATTTGAAGACATTTGTTGCAAATTCTATCAGTAAGATACAGAATTCTACTATTCCTGATCAGCGGCGGCATGTCACGACAAAAGGCAATCCACTTGACATTGCAACAAGAGGTGTACAGGCATCGAACTTGGTTGACGACAAAATGTGGTGGAACGGTCCAGACTTTCTATACAAAGAAGAAGTATACTGGCCTAAAAACACCATCAACGTATCAGAGAAATCGACCAAAGAAACGAGAAAAGGTGTCCAACATACAAGCAAAGTACGTCTACAGAATGACTACACTCCAGAGAGTCAATCATACATGAGCAAATTTGAGAAAGATGCTTGTTGGCGACTCAACCCAATACACTTCTCCGGTTTGAAGATACTTAAACGGATCACTGCATGGGTTTATCACTTTCTGGAAAACTGTCAGCCAAATCAAAGAAGCACGGGAGAACGGTTGCCTGAAGAGCTGGAAAATGCAGAAATTAGAATAATAAGAAAGATGCAGATGCAAGCCTTTCAGAAGAATATTCATCATTGGTAAATGTCAAGAAACTACCCCAAAGCAGTAAGTTACTTGTACTACAGCCTCGGTTTGATAGCGATGGTCTGATAAGATGTGATGGTCGATTGAAGTATGCAGATTGTCTGCCATATGATACTCGTTTCCAAATCATCTTGCAACGGAAGCGTTGGGTAACTAGGCTTATTGTCAAGTTTTACTATGAAGAAGGAAAGTATGCAGCAGGCCCATATCAGACATTATCGGAAAAATCTAATCGATACTGGATAATTTCTGCCAGAGAAGAAATTCGAGAACGGGAAAAGAAATATGCAATGAATGTGAACGAAGAATGGCGAAAACAGCAGAACAAATAATGGAATCTCTACCAGAAATCAAACTGACAAAATCAATACGAGCTTTTGCCTATACAGGAACGTATTTTGCAGGACCATTTGACTGTTCAAGGAAGAGGAAAACGCAGAGAGAAGCGATATATATATATATTTGATCACATGTCTTGGAACAAGGGCAGTTAATTTAGAAATCGCCTTTGGACTTGACACTGACTCATTTCTTGATTCTTTCTACCGGATGACGAAGGTTTCAGGTCTCCATGTAAAATGATGTCCGATAATGGTGGTTACTTTGTAGGAGCTGATAAGGAGCTGAGACAGTTGGTAAAACTGTTGGATCAAGACCGGATCAGAAAAGCAACTGCCAATCGAGGCATAAAGTGGAACTTTAATCCACCACTTTCACCACATTTTGGTGGTGTATACGAAACCATGATAAAAGCTGCTAAAAGAGCTATCTATGCAATTTTGGGCAAAGCTGATGTTACAGATGAAGAACTGATGACTGCGTTTAGAGGAGCTGAAGTGCTAATCAATTCTAGACAATTGACATATCAATCAGCATTCAAGCAGACAACACGCCCCAAACACCGAATCTTTTCCTGCATGGGCAGATCGGTGGTCAATTTGCATCAGAGTCGGTGGATTAAACTGACTCTAATCAAAGGAAAAGGTGCAGACGAATCGAAGAATAAGTGAGACACTTTTGGTACGTGTGGATGAAAGAATGGTTACAAGTCTTAAATTCCAGAAGGAAGTGGATCCATCCTGGAAAGGATATAAAGATTGGAGATGTAGTTCTCGTAATCTCACCTGGAACCCCTAGTTGTAATTGGCCTATGAGTAGAGTGATTGCTGTCCAACAAGAAAGAGATTGACATGTACGCGTTCTGAAAGTCCAAGTCAGGTCTAATACCCTTATGGGACCATTTTCAAAATTATGTCGTTTAAAATTTGACATTGATTAACTTTATAATAGACATATACTGATGAGCTTTGTAAGCAACAAATTGTTTTCAATTTTCATGATTTAGATTACATGGATTACATGATAACATGATTTGGATTACAATCCGTACATGATATTTTGAAAATAGGTACTGCTTTGAAATTCATGGACTTCATTTCGATATGACTCAACATATCGAGGAAGAGGAGTATGGGAAAGAGACCGCTCAGCAAATGAATGAATCATACACTTTGAATGTAATTAAATAACCGAGACCTTTAGCTTGGAATGAATGTTTGAAACGTACAATGAACATGCAAATTAATACATGCAAATTAAGCACTAAACCGTTGATATATTTACGTTCTGTAAAGGTTAATGCTAACCTGTATTTGATTATTTTGTCTGTATTAATATTCTGTCCGTGATGACAAAATGCTGTTAGAAGAAATTATCATAGTTTCGAAGAGTTATTCACGCCAATTAATACATACATACATACATACATACATACATACATACATACATACATACATACAAATCCTACATACATACATACATACATACATACATACATACATACATACATACATACATACATACATACATACATACATACATACATACATACATACATACATACATACATCTGCGTGGGGTTAAGTAAGGGTTCACTTGCATATCTAATTGCCATTATTGTAAAATAAAGAATGGTTCCTCTTTGGATTTCCAAACAATAATACCTAACAGACAAAAGAGTTTATTTGTTTATTTTATTCGAATTATCTATCAAATGAAATTTAAAGAAAACATAAAATAATTGTTGATGCTTAAATACTCTAGCAAAGGATGTAAGTAGCGGTAGTAAAATTGAAGATCTCTCGATACAGAAGGTTCTTCGACTGAATAAAAAGGTCATTCATTTGAATACAATTATTTCTTTGGCCCCTAAAGGAATTTTAGCCCGAAATACTAAAGAAAGACATGCTGTATTGCTCATGAATTTATGTCGATTTTTAGCATTTTCCTTATTGGGTCTATACAGTGGCAGCCCAACCAGTAAAATTAATTTATGAGATGTTTATCATTGAGGTCGTCATAATTGAAAACGGGCCAATGTGTGTGTCTGCGTGTGTGTGTATGTTTTTGTGTGTGTGTGAAACATTGTTTGTAATGCAACCCTGAAGTAAGGCATATTACATTATCTTATAAGACGTGAAAGAGCAACCAAACTTGAGTAATCACTTACCAACCATTTTAACCATCGCGTCGTTCTTTTGTTTTTCTGGGAAAAAAGGTATCCATCAGATGTTATTAAAACCATGAATGATTTCAGGACCTCGTGTCGTAAATTATTCTGAACACGTAGAACTACATTACATTCCTGTCAATACCATCAACACATACCGCCTTATCTGTAAAATTTGAAATTTTGGTAATAAAATGACTTCTCGTGCAACACTGGATACTGCTGAAAACGTATCCGTACGTCGGGCATCCATCATACCACTCTTAGTGGCAAACACGGAACGATTGGAAATCCGGATCGCAAATGTATAATAAGCCAAGAAAAAGGCATGCATTGTGTATGCACTCTTTCACGGAGCACAAACCTTTACATTTTCCTTGAAATGCCTAATTTCACTAAGTCCATAAAAGAGCAGCATTTAATCGCTTGTGCTTTCTTTTTTAGAAAAGTATTTGCCGTTTTTCCTTTTTGGAATGATGATTGTTTTATGTTCACTTGAATTTTTTTCCTTTTTAGAGGTTTCAAAAAAATACGACTGTGCGTGTTTGTGTGTATGGCGGGGCGTCTGTATGTCGGTGTTTCTATGCATGTGTGTCATTCTGAGTTTGCGTCTGTGGTTTGCCTATCTTCCTGACTGTCTTCCTCACTGTATGTGATTATCCCATGTTGTGTACGGGCTCAAAGCTCTTTCTCAGGTGGGCACACATACTACATATGAACTTTTGTTTCACGTAGTAAGAATCTCTTTTGAATGAAATTGCTAAAAGATTTGTACATACCGATTTCCTTCATTTTCTCGTCATGTCCTGGAATGATGGAAGGTGGAAGTGAAACTAAGTAATAAGATATCTGATATGAATTCTAAACAATGGTAATAACCATGCTTTGTCATAATGGGTAATACAATCTTCAGCTCAAGTTGTTAACCTTTTTTTTCAATGCTACCTATATTTGGATGGTATGCCCTAAAGCATTGCTGGTAGTACAAATAGCGAAAAAAGTTCAATATATGTAGGCCCCAAAGACGGTTGTCTATCTGATTCGTTCTACTAACCAACGACATTATAAAAAGCAACATATGATATGATAATTTTGAAGTTGTCAAAAAGAAACATATACACATCTTTAATTGCAACATATAATAGCATTTAAATGATTACTCTTTGCACGAAGTGTTCAACTGACAAGAATAAACTTTATCAGAACAGAATATATGTCCAGATATTGAACATCGATTTCGAGGCCCAAGTTACTAATAAATATTTTGTGAAAATTTGGTTGGCAAGGTCAACTGCCTGATGTAACATATCACAGGGAAAGAACTTTCCCTATTAGTTCATCATTTGTCCCCCATTTGCGAGAATCGTCCTTAAAGATTTTATAATATCCAACAGCTAATAAGACATGTATTCTATTTGTAAAAACATCGCTGGAAGTCTGCAAAGTTCTATATGAAGTATAACACGAACAAAATTATACTTGAATAGTCTGCACTCATACATGTATAAGTGTAGACTATTCAAGAGTACTTTAAACTTACTGACAGATTTACCTTAGACTATAATTTTACGTCAAGGAAACAGCTAAAAGCAGTTTGAAGTACTGACAGTCACTTTGCCTGCGCATGTGTAAAATCCTTTAGATTACAGCTGATATACATGACATGCGTGCTCCGAAAAATTAGGCAAGGATGTGATCATTCGAATGGAACAATTGTATGGTCACATGGGCAGAAGAAAAAAGCAGAGAAGACATCTCTATTAAAGTCTCGTGAAACATAAAAATTATACTTGTGTTTCAACCAGCATTTTTTCACTGCTGATGAAAGTCTGTGACTCAGGGAAAACACTTTTGAACGATACTGCTTACAAGAATATGTGAAGACGCTTTTTAATTGCTTTGAATTATCAAAATAAAGACGAGCTAAACAGGGTACACAATATTTTTGTAGAAACACTTCGACTTCCATCAGAAAAATCTTTCCACATACTGTTCAGTAGAACTTCTACTGCAAGTCAATCGAGAGCGTTCTGGCTTTTTACACATCCAGCGTTAGATTACATACAATGACCTAAGATATATCCATTTTGCATTCATAATCAGTTTCCAGCATCATCTTGGAGCTTTTGTAGTACAAGCTTATATAAGCAAGGTAATACTGTCGCAAAGTCCACAAAAAAGTCTTGGTTATCGTGATATTGGATAAATATGTCACCATATTCAGAGGGCTTCTTTCTTAACATAAACACAAAGCAATGATGTATTGGCAAGCTAAGGAAAGTGATAACACAAGTGTATTATGCCTACAATAGACTACAACAGCTCATTAATGAAGCGTTGTAAATTGTTTCAAAATACATGAATTTGAAGGTGCAAACTTGAGTGCCTCAATAGCATTGTTGACAATGTCTTCGTAAACAAAAACATTCTATATTTAAAGTAGTAAAGACTTGTGTCACCTTACTTTGACCACAGCTGACACACATTCAGAATGCTAACATACGTCTCTGCCATACAGAATAACGGAACAATAAATCAAAATGTGTTTTGTATCTTTCACAAGTGTTGTTGCAAATATATCAACAGAGATTGGCTTAAAGAAAATACGAAGAGCAAATGAATATTCGGGAAAAGAAAAACGTTGTATTCAAAGAAAAGGAAAAGCAGGAGAAAAAACAGTAATTGAATCGTCAGATATAATGTAATGACTACCCATTTACGGAAATATTTCTTTGGTCATGTGACTCAAACGATTCACGCGCCCAACATCTCAAGTATTGTTGGGAAATCATGCAGAAAGTGTCAATTGCTTGAAATATTACGGTTACAAAGTGGATGTTCTGTGTCCATAAATTGACTACTGCAAAAATTCCATGCCCTGGTATGACAATGCAGAACGGTGTCTAAAGTGATGAGGATATATAGTATATATATTTATGTATGATAAAGTGTATTTGGGCAAAAGGGAAGGCCACAACTTACCGACACACAAAGTTGTCCCCTGATATACTGCTATATTCATAACTTGACGCTATGTTGTGCAATATTATTAAAAACTGACTGAAAATGAAACACACTTACTTTTTTCAGTTCGTTCAAAAACTTCGTCCTTGTGCCCTGAAGGAGAGAAAGAAAGAAGAATGTTGTGGATGAATGAAGTGTGATGCTCTACAACAGTAGCCTGAAGAACAAATTAACGAAAGCACATGCTGTACCGAAACAGCAATAGAGACGACTGCGGCCAGAACAACAACAACAACAACAACAACAACAACAACAACAACAACAACAACTACAGCAACAAAATAATCAGCAACAACATCAAAAACAACACGAATTATAAAAATAAAACGACACCAACACCAACACCAACAACATCAACAACAACATCAACAACAATAACAATCACAACCACCACCTCTACTACTGCTGCTGCTACTACTACTTCTACTACTACTACTACTACTACTACTACTACTACTCCGTGCGGACGTGTGGTAGATGGGCTCCTGAATTTTGTGTTGTATTCTCATCATTCAGCGTTATTGATCAACTCTACTGATATATTTACTTCGTGAGTAATTGATACTTTCAGTTTTGCGTAGTTTTTGAGGTTTTTTAAAGCTCGATTGGCTGGATTGGGGTGGATTTTATCTTTCCCCTTCCCGGCCACTGTGGGTACGCAATATGGCTACCCAGGTCGACAATCCATTCAGGCACCTCACCCGTAAACATGCTGTGAGGTGCAACAATGTTGAAAGTGTGCCAGTAGAAAACTATGTGTCTGAAATTTCAAAGATTGTTGGGGCTGAAAATATTATTGCAGCTTCACCAATGAATCGTTCAGTGGTTGTGTATCTTGCTAAATTAGAACACATAGAGTCTGTTGTTGTACGCCAACTTGTGCTTGACAATGAATTCGTCCAGGTTGAACACATGCTCAAACCTGCCTCCCAAGTTATTTTATCTAATGTGCCCCCATTTATCCCTGATGAAAAACTAGAGGAAGAATTGTGGAAACTAGGAAGAGTAGTTGGACATATGCGAGTCATTGCCCTTGGTTGTAAAGATCCTGCCTTGAAACATGTCAAGTCATTCAGTCGGCAAAGTCACATTTTATTACATAATGACAACATCAACGGGCTAATACAGGTCAAATATCAAGATCATTTGTATCCGATTTACATTTCTGTTGATGAAATGAGATGCTTTGCTTGTGGTATGAAAGGCCACATTCGTAGAAATTGTCCAGGTCAGTCCTTTGTTTTGCACGTTGTTGAAAATCAATCAGCCTCTCTCACAGATGGTATTTTACCCACTTCTTGTCGTCGTGCTGTACTGACTTTACTTCCCAAGTCAGGTGACAATACTTTGCTTCGTAACTGGAGGCCGGTTAGTTTGCTTTGTGCAGACTATAAAATCTTTGCTAAAGCTTTATCTATTCGTTTGAAAGGCGTGTTGCCTGACATCATACACATCGATCAAAGTTATACAGTTCCGGGTCGTCAAATTTTCGATAATATCAACTTAATCAGAGACTGCATAAGTTACCTTAACGAATTCACTCTTCCACTTGGTATTGTGTAACTGGATAAAGAGAAAGCCTTTGATTGGGTCCATCATGATTTCCTCTTCAGAACTTTGCATTCATTTGGCTTTGGTGATAATTTGTGACCAGCTCTTTTGGGTTGGAAGCAGTGGCCGACTGGTTTTGTGTGAGGCCTATCAGCTAGGCGATGTTGCCGTGAGTGTGTGGGGGTTTGAATCCCGTTTGGGTTATAGTAATAAATTTATATTCTTTAACCTGAGTGGACAGTATTGCTGGTGGATATTTATTTGTCCCCGAGTCTGTCTGATAGCTCAGTAAAAAGCTTCATGCTTTTCCGATTACTATATGTGTGTGTACTGTGTGGTTGTGTTTGTACTGTGTCTGTGTGTCGTCTGCTCTACGCACACCGTGTTGTTCGGTCGCGCACAGAATTGCAACATCTAAGTCGGTTACTGTGACCAACTCTTTTGGGTTGGAAGCAGTGGCCGACTTGTTTTGTGTGAGGCCTATCAGCTAGGCGATGTTGCTGTGAGTGTGTGGGGGTTCGAATCCCGTTTGGGTTATAGTAATAAATTTATATTTCATAAAACACATTAAATTGCTTTACACTCAAACGGAAAGTCTTGTTCGAATTAACAGCTCTCTTACTGCTCCAATCCACTTTGAACGTGGAATTAGACAAGGGTGTTCTCTATCTGGTCAACTTTACGCCATTGTTATTGAGCCATTGCTTCACAAAATTCGTGAAGATCGAAATATTCAAGGAATCATGATTCCAAAATCTAATTGGCGCAAATGTAAGCTATCTGCCTATGCCGACGATGTCAGTCTTTTTATCACACATAATTCAGAATTCAGTATTCAGTATTCTCGAAAAATGGTTGCGCACTTATGAAGATGCTAGTAATGCTCGGGTTAATTATAGAAAATCCAAAGGGCTGTGGGTGGGTGCTTGGCGTAACAGAAGAGACACCCCCTTACAAATTCAATGGAATAGTGACGGTTTAAAGATCCTTGGTACTTTCATAGGCAATATTGCTGACTATTTCATTCAGAATTGGAATGACTGCATATCAAAAGTCAACAACAAACTTAGTTGGTGGTCAAGATATGCCCCTGCAATGTCGTACCGTGGTCGAGTAATTGTTATTAACCAGCTCGTGGCCAGCAAAATCTTACATCGCATTTTTTCTCTAATTCCGCCACCTGATGTACTCAATGAAATTCAACGTGCGCTTCTTGATTTCTTCTGGCAAGGTCGTCACTGGTTGCCTCCTACTGTGTTATACACTCCTCTCGAAAAGGGAGGCCATGGTCTTATTAATCTCCCTGCACGTGCAAAGGCATTCCGCTTACAATACATACAAAGATATTTGTATTCAGATTTAGATCACCCTTCATTCTCATTCACTGATTATTACTTTATGCGTGTCCACAAATTTGATTATAGTAGACAACTTCTTGCTATTAAAATTCCCAGTATTCCTGTTACCATGCCTCCATTTTATCTTGACCTGTTACAAACTTGGCAGTCTTCCAAGGCTGTTCGTAAGGGTGATCCCACCTCTACGGATAATATTCTCCAAGAACCTCTCTTTTTTAATGATCAAATCAAGCATTCGGTATTTGATGGTCAGCCAACCCTTTCGAATCATCTCATTGATGCTGGGATAACAAAAATAAGTGACCTTGTCGATCCTTTTTCGAAAAACTGCTTATCTCATGATAATGTAGCAAACATAATGCCAATTTACTCGCGTAGGTTTTTGAGCAATGTCGTGACGTCATTACGTAATTCCATTCCTGAACAATGGAGAGATAAATTACAACATTCGTTCTCTGAAGATGTCAATCTTAACGTTCAAACCTCCCCAATCAATACCCGTTTTCACTTTGACATCATTCATACCGATGAAACAAATAACATTGTCCTTAACTGCCCCCTCTATAAAATTGAAAAGGGCGCAATTTATAAATTCCTCATCATGTCTGACTTCAACAAGAAGCATAGTGATCGTCCTGACACTATTTGGTGGGAATTACTTGGTCTGTCAAAAGACACGAAGGCAAAATTTTAGTTTCTGTTATACTAGTCCTATACCTAAAACTGAAGGTGATCTTCAATGGCGCATTGCGGTGCCTAAAAAAGTATGCAACTGGTAACTACCTGTTTCAATGTCATTTCAGTCAGACCCCAAATTGTGTTTTCTATGGTAACAGAGATGACCTTGTTCACATTTTTCTGGAATGTCATCGACTAACCTCTTTGTTCAAATTACTGCGTAAATTATCTCGTCAACTACTTGGACCCAACTGTAGGATTTTGTACTGGTGGTTTGTAATGGGCCCACCTTTTATTAAAACTGTTATGGATAAAAATATCCATGCCCTTTTAAACTATATTTTCAACACTGCAAAACTTGTCATTCACATGACTCGTCGTAAAGCCATTACTGAAAATGATCCGCACCTGTCTGGTGACCTTATTACCGCCTTTAAATCTCGTCTACGTTCGCGTATACTAAATGAATACGCTTACCATGGTTTCTCCCACGAGAACACAAATTTTGATAGATTTTGGTGTGTGAACAATGTTTTAGCTTCTGTTAGTGAAGGAAAACTGAAAATTGCTGATATTCTCTCGTGAGGTAAGCTTGTTAGGTCTGTGTATTAACACACTGCATACACTCTATAGCATTAGGCTACACTTCTGATAACTGAGGCTCGAGTAGCTTCGAGTCTATGCCCTGGGCACCGTACTCCTCACGGGAACCATTTTCATGGTTCGGACAGTTGTCGGAGGGACATACACTTTGCTTTGTTTCAGGCTAACCACTGTGCTTGTGTTAGCGTTATTGCTGCCTATTATCTTGACGTCCAGCTGTCAACATTGGTCCGACCAATCTCACGTGATGCTACTTTTTAACACCTGTCACCTGATTTCATCTATATACTGGTTTTCACCTTAGGCTGGATGCACGTACGCTTTGGTAGTCATCTCATCGCCTGATGTCATTTTGTACTACCAGTTATCTAGTGATGTCATCGACGTTTTGGTCTCCATGTAAAGACCCAATGGAGTATCAACCTCAGTGCTTCTGTGTGTTTTTCTGTCAACGCTGCTTGTGATTCTCAGTTTGAACCTTTTTGATTTCTTTTGATTTTATTGATTGCACCTGATTGACGTGTACAGCTGAGTGCAATTTTGTATTTTTGTACACGACTTTTATTATTGGAATAAAAGTTCCATTGAAAAATTAAAAACTACTACTACTACTACTACTACTACTACTACTACTACTACTACTACTACTACATGTAGGACGTAGTGATGTGTGCTCCGTCGAGTTATCAATTTTGTGCCTTTGCTACTCGGCATCCATCAAAAATCATCCTTGTATTTAGTTTGTTACCGCTTCAAGACTTTCAAGGTGTAACTTTATTTCGAATCTGTGAAGAGATTCGGCTGATTTAGTTGGATTGTGTTTTCAGCCCTCGTAGGCTATTGTCTGATCCAAGATGGCTACCAATTCACGACCGCGTGGACGTGGACCCTACCCGTTTGCAGGCCTTACAAGTAAACACGCTATTAAATGTGAATCTGTGGAAGGTGTCGAAATCCAAGAATATGTAGAAGCTATTGCTGGAATTACGGGACCCGCTAACATCATTGCTGCATCGAGAGTTAATGGCTCTGTGATCGTTTTTCTCAACTCTGTCACCTGGGTGGACACAATTTCTTCCTCAGGAGTGGAAGTCAACGGTTACAATATATGGACCGAACCACTGGTTAAACCAGCAACAAAAATTGTCATCTCAGGAGTCCCTCAATACATCCCCAGTGAAGTCATCGAATATAAATTGTCGAGATTCGGGAAAATAGTGAGTAGTGTCAGACCTATACCTCTCAGTTTTAACAATGAAACTCTTAGACATGTGAAATCGTTCCGTCGCCAACTTTTCATTCTGCGTGATCAAGACTTTTCAATTGGTGGTCCCATGCTCGTCGAATATGAAGGCAGAAAGCATCAGATATATCTGTCAACCGACGAACTTCGTTGCTTCAAATGTTACCAGAAAGGCCATATTTTACGGAATTGCCCGAATCTCATTGACGATGCTAACAACAACATGGACGACGACATCACCAGTCAAGACTCTGTTACTCGCGACGCGAATAACGATCCTGATAATGATGAAATAGTTTCTGAACAGGCGGACAGAATTGGTGACAATAACAGCAATGCTGCTTTAAACGATCCAATTACTGATAACAATGGAGAAACAGATGATTAAAACAACGAACTATAAAATCAACCAGAAAACAACATGACTTCAACAATGGCCGGAAATGAAAGCGATAATTCGACCGAAGATACACACATTACCGATCAAACCAATAACTACGTTGATGTCATCATCGATAAAGACTGTAATCATAAAAACAGCTGCGTCAATTCAACAAACGAAAGTGACAGTAACGATGGAGTGAGGGTAGAAACCCCTTCTTCACCACCTCCTTTTCCTCCAACATCGGATCTTTGTTTTTCTTTTCTGTCGTCTCCAGCTTCATCGCAAGCCCCTACACCATCGTTAGTTCTGTCAGGAATTTCATCGTTCCCGGTCGACGCATCACCCAAAAGCAGCCTAAACAACACAAATGAACCCGTGTTTTTTCCTGAAAACAACAACGAACAATCCCACGATTCTGAAACTACCACCAACAATAAAGAAGATACTGAGTCACTTATGTAGGACATTAGCATTGCAGACTCATTTCAATCTTTAGAACAGACTATAACTGAAAAATCCATAGCAGAATTTCTTGAAGACACAATACAGTCTAAGAAATTCATCCAGATTTGCATCGAATTCTGTCCAAATCTGAAGATCCTTGCAAAACGCCTAATTTCTAACCTTTCAACTCAGCCTTTGGACACCTCACAGAAAGCAAGGATATTCAAACTCGTCTCCAAGATAAAACTTATATGAAATCAACTGGCAGATCAACATTCACAGTTTAACAGAACTTTTCCTCTGCAACTCAAAATGGGTCAACCTCTCCTCATTCTAATTTCCATAATTATCACCTTTCTTTCGTGTGCAACCCTTAACGTTCGTGGATGCAGAGATTCATTGAAGCGCTACCAAGTTTTTGAACACCTCAAACAGACACATTCCGTGGCCTTTTATCTTCTTCAGGAAACTCACACCTGTATCGCTGACGAACAAATTTGGCTGATTGTGTGGCATGGCAAAACTATTCTTTTCACACAAAACATGTAACAGCGGAGGCGTAGCCAACCTTTTAGCACCGAATTTAAATGCACAAGTAATTGATACTTCGGAACTCATACCCGGACATTTACTTCACGCTAAAGTCAACGTTTGAGGAAATATCACTCATCTTATTAATATTAATGCGCCAACAAACGATGTTGAGCATGTTCAATGTTTCAAAAATGCTGAACTCTTTTCTAAACAATTTTGATGACAATCCTGTAATTATCGGGGGCGATTTCAACTGCACTCCAGATCTTGACAGAAATATGACGAGTGAACCTGACCAAAGATCAAGTAAACTGCTCAATAAAATCATTCAGCGACACAAATTAATTGACACCTGGCGTCATCACCATGACAACCAATGGAACTACACGTGGCACAGAGACAATAAGAAAGCCCGCTTAGATACAATATTTGTAAACAGATGGATGAAGTCACGTATCCGTTCTACCAGCACTCACAATTCATCATGTGCATTTTCTGACCATTCCCTTGTTAAACTTTCCCTGTGTCAAAAACAAGTACATATTCGATCTCAAG
This sequence comes from Ptychodera flava, assembly GCA_001465055.1. Classification (NCBI taxonomy): domain Eukaryota; kingdom Metazoa; phylum Hemichordata; class Enteropneusta; family Ptychoderidae; genus Ptychodera; species Ptychodera flava. The sequence goes on along the minus strand of LD345123.1, from coordinate 285,108 downwards.
TCTGGTGCCTTAACACTGAAGAACTCAACAGTGAATTCTACCGCAGCATAGTGACACACTTCTGGTTGAATTGGAAACTTCAAAAGGACAAATATGACAAAATTCAAACATGGTGGGACGTTGGTAAAAACAAAATCATGCTCCTCACTCAACAATATTGTGCCTTCAACTGCAACGAATTTAAAAGACAGAAAAAAAACCTTGAACGTGAGATTCAAGAATTAGAAGATAGAGTAATTTCTGACGCTTCAATTGAAAACTCATTTCAAGTAAACAGAAGACATTAATTTAAATTGTGAACACCGAGAGTAAAGGTGCTGCTGTCCGTGCCCGGCATCGCATTCTAAACGAAAGTGACTTTGCGAACAATTTCTTCTTCGCTCTCGAAAAGGAAAAGGGCAGATCAAAACCTATCGTTCAACTTCAGCAGTCCGACCATACCCTCGTTGAAGAACCATCTGAAATTCGTGATATTTTTGTGGATTTTTACCTAAATTTGTACACGCCTGACTTTGTGGACTTAGTAGCACAAAGTGATATTTTAAAATACCTTCCGCAAATTAATCAAGAAGATAAAGAAGACTTGGACGACGTTATATCTCCGACAACATTAATTTTCTGCGTGATTGTATTGATTGTATTATGCAAATCATTCTAACCTACCTCTGGGCATTGTTACTTTAGAAAAGGAAAAAGCCTTTGATAGAATTCATCACGGATACCTACTCAACTCGTTGAAAGCATTCGGTTTAGGCGATCAGTTCATCAGGTATATGAGATTGCTTGACACCGATATCCAGTCGTTAATTCGTATCAATGACTCATTAACATCACCTATTGCAATTCGACGGGGTATACGACACGGATGCTCCCTTTCAAGACAATTATACATATTAGCAATTGAACCGTTACTAGTAAAAATACGAAGTTAAAAATGGAATTTCCGGCTTACCTATCCCAAACTCAAACAGAAAAAAACTGCCTTTCCGCATATGCCGACGACGTCAAAACTTTAGTTACGAACAATGCGGATTGGAATTGGAGCTCAAGAAATGCTTAAATACATACCAAGCAGCATCCAACGCTAAAATTAATTTTGAAAAGACAGAAGGCCTGTGGATCGGCGCTTGGCGTCATCGTAGCGATCATCCTCTTGCAATTAAGATGCAGAGTTGACTGGACTAAAACAATATTTACCTGACAGTAATTGCAGAGATGACTGGACTAAAACAATATTTTAGTAATTGAGTACGACAATTTTATCACTTAAGTAAAAGACGATTCAAATTAAAGATAAACAAAATAAAGGCAGCTATTTAAAAGTGAAAAGTAAGTTGGTGAGTATTACAAAGATATAATGAAAGGCCAAATTGAACATTAAAGCATGAAAATTTCATGAAGGAGATCATATTCAAATTCAAGGCTCGCTTTTTTGGGAGTAAATCTCGGTTTATAATACTGGTATTTCAAATGGATTAAAACACCTTGTTTAAAAAACCCATTCATTCTCGTTAAATGTATAGATACTTTCCGATTGTGGTAATGTAAATAAATACACAGTTTTACAGAGAGGATTAATAAAAAAATCATTCAATGCTGGCATATTGTCCAAATCAAACTAATTAAGAAGTCGTAAATGGCATCTAGAAGCGACTAGATGTTAGAGCACACGAAAGAGGTATGAAAGAGTGAATCAATATCATTACACAGACAACAGTTGGCATCTGAATGAAAACCGACACGAAAAAAAAATGAACCAGTTTGATAGGCTCCGTGCACAACTCGCTATTGTATATCCCTTCTTTCTGTATGAAAAGATCACAAATACACGCAGCAAAGTTTGGTATGATGGAATATTGAATGCTCAAATTGTCCCTCAAACTGTCTGGTAAACATAAAGTGATGAACCATTATCAAGCACTGCAGCTTTCTCTATATTACTTAGGAACAGAATGTACAATGACATGATTCGTCACAATGTCAGAAATACATGGTTGGATTCCTTTCTAATCTTGTCAACTGAGTCTCAACCATATAATAAATCACAATGAAAAGTTGGAATATATGCATCATGAAATGCAAGTCATGAGAAACAACTGTTTGTTATTGTTAAGGCCACGAACACACCGAAAATGCAAATTTGTTAAATATTTCAATGCGTGATTAACGTCCTAAGACAAATACTTTTGATGCATCTAAAACGTAAAGAAATGCGAAGAGTTTGGAGATTGATAAGGCCTTAATAGCCTTGAATGATCGGTAAGTAGAGTGTTTCTGACGGCATCCAGTGAGGTCCTTGCCAGGAAATCTTACAAATATAGTTTCGAGGTTAGAAACCTTATTCATCGCGAGTTGCACAAGTCAATCTGGGAAGTATTTTTGGTGACACCAGCTTGTTCTCGTACAAAAGACGATGCTTGTAGGAGATTACAGGTGTAAGTGGCGACCAGTACTAAACCTTCTTTTCAGTAGTATCGACTAATTCACATAAATTTTCCCGACAATAATCGGAATTACCAATATACACATTTAACAATTTTAACCAAGTTGAATTCATGTACATGATACGAAATGTCAATACGATTCTGCCAACAACCAGACAAGAGACCTTCTGATTTCTCGAGGTTAACTTTTGCATAAAACATATATCTATACAGCTCAAGAGTTTTATTAGATAGTCATGCCTTTTTGTGGTTTAGAACAATGATACCCGGACGTGATTTTGTGTCACTTGCATAGAGAATACTGTCCTGTAAAATGTACTTTATAAAAAGTGTATGTTACTATTGAATAGAGCAGGTCTGATCTACATTGAATATTTTTGACTTACAGGGAAGCGAATTTAGAGAGATTTCATGACAACTTTATAATCACGAAATAACAATTATTGACTAAATGCCTCAGCGTTGATCTCCGATATGAAATAAGAATTTGACCATAAAGGCCCAATGAAAACTGTATGGGGATCTTCAACAATAACCGACCAGAATGTTTTTTTTTAATTTTAAAATTAATTCGACATAATATCTATGTGGCGAATTAAGCTTGTAATATCAACTTTAGAGAATGTTGACATGAATGTAGAATATACAGAGATTTCAGACAATACAATGGAACTCACCATGACGCATGAAATTCTAGACAGTGTTTAGGAGATGATAGACACATCAGAAGAACATTGTGATTATTATTCGCCAAATCGTCAATTAGAAAATCTGCGTATATTGAACGTTCTTGAAAAATCGTCATTAGAGTACAATGCTACATGCTGGCTATTGACTTCAATAGAGATTGTAGGCTCCTGCTTGGAACTCACAGATTTGTCCCACATCCTGCAACTACGGGTGATACATAATGGCACTGATGTATTATTAGGAGATGGATCAGCATGTTAAAGTTATTGAAAAAGCTATCCAGTGTTGATGAAAACACAATCATAAAGAGAGAGTATTTTTTGCGGGATCATTCCTTGAATTGTAATAATTGGTCGTCAAATATATATCTTATCCTCAAAACGCTTGACTTGAATGAACAGATCCTTTTTTATTTCTGGATTTTTAAGCTTTTGTTCCATAATCAGGTAAAGTGGTTGGAACATAAACTTTAAAGAGGCACTCCCACTTGGTAACATTTTTAAAACACATTTTTTTAATGCCAACGGTCGATATTTGACGTGGCGACTCCGCACGGTTCGCGAGATATCGATAAAAACATGTCATTTCCCGAGCGTATTTTTCACATCCCGAAGTTTTACGATCGTTTCTGATTATGACCCAAAATCCCCCGAAGGTGTGTTGTTGTGCTGATTGACGATATTCTAAGGAGTCCAAAAACATTTGAATGACGCAATTAATTTACCTCCTACTGCGATGACTTTATATACATCATTATCAATGCCTTTACCTCTGGTAATTCTTTTTTAAAACTTCTCCTTAGTTTTTGTCGTTTTCATTATTCTCAATCAGTTGTATTATATCTTTAAACAATACCACATAGATATCAGTTTTTACGTGTAAAATATTAGTTGCCTCTGATGACTACATTTTGTCGTCTGCCACACATTTACACGTGGTTCCATACATAGCAGCCGCCGCGTGTGGTATGGGCGCATACCACGCGGCGGCCACACATACTACGTATCAACCGCACCTATCTGTGCTAGTCACCTATGCGAATTCTGGTGGAATTAGCAAACTTTGTTTTTCGGGGTTTTTTTGCCGAGTTGGTAGGACTCGGCTTTCTCCCATGGGACATGACCGCTCACCGACGAGAGTGGTACTGCTGTGGCGTACAGCAGGGTCAGCGTAGACTCGTACTCCATAGCTTAGTTGACAGTGGCCCCGGTGCCGAACGTTCTATGTTCGGAAGCTGAATTCAGGTGGGCCACCGGAATTCAAACTTTAACTTTTTTGAGGACATGTTTTTATCGATATCTCGCGATCCGCGCGCAGTCGTCATGTCAAATATCGACCGTCGGCATTAAAAAAATGTGTTTTAAAAATGTTACCAAGTGGGAGTGCCTCTTTAAGTACGTGCCTATATGAAAATTATACCATTATATAAAGTTGAAAATATGTAAAATTGTACTTTAAGTTGTATCAAATGGTATCTGTTAGCTCAACTTCGTATGTGTATTATACCCCTCCGTATTTAAATAGGGAGGTTTAGAAATAGACCACCGCAATATCGTATCCTGTATATTGTGTGATGAGAATGTTGTGGAGGATGAATGTCACTTTTTATTTGAATGCCACCAAATCAGCAGCTACGACTTATGTACATTGAAACAGTTTTAATTCTGGACATATTTTCGGATAAACCAATAACAGAGTTTTCTGAGCCAGTTATGCAGTTTGCAAAATGTATTGATTTCATAAACCAAAAAAAACATTTCTAAATGCAACGCCCTTACATTCGTACTGTGCTCTCTCACTCGTTTTTATTTTTTGTACGCTTTTTTTAAACCTTCAACTATTTATAATGTGTACATTTTAATTTCATGGCGACTTATAAGCCCGTTGGGCTAGACAACTTATAGGGTTGTTAGTCACAATGATAAAAACTTACTACTAATACTCCTACTACTACTATAAACCAAATGAAACACCGTATTATCGAACCTCCTTTTCCCGATTTGTGTATATTTGCTAAACCCTTCACCAGAGATAAATGATGCTGTTTCATGGCTATCTTCCTCCTTAAAGCTAAAAGATTCGAAATATCTTTTCCACTCACGATGGTCTGAAAAGTGTTCTATCAAAAAATGATATGTCTAAAACAGATGGTACTCAAATCTTAAGTGTATCTATTTGTGTCTTTATGACCTAATTTAATTTCCCTACACAGTAACTTGTTTCCTTCAGCAGTGAATATGAATATCCAGGTCTTTCTTTCCATTTTACATGTATGATAAAAGAATAATTGGTTCCGTTTTTAAACAAAAATGTTAAAAGATAAGTAATAGCGATAGAGCTCAAGTAAAAAGAATTGACTAATTCAATAAAATTAAATTTTCGCTATATTTTTCTTCTAAAATCTAAACACTTCAGCAATTGGTAACATTTCACTTACATTTTGGTGAAGTTACCTTTCACATTGAATGAGACTTAACAATCTTTGCCCCGTCTTAGATAAACGTTGCCTTTCGGCTGAACTTTATCGAAGTCAATTTTTGCTTCTACATTACAACTTCGCCGATGCTAACTTGTACACCTATTTACGCCTGTTAATCAGATGCGAAAAGCGCCACCTATATGCATTTCGCGGCGAAGTGTAAATGAAGTTAGTTTGCTCACAGTATTAGGTAATGAGGGGATTATTGACGTTAAATTTTCTGGCTAGCATTATGGCAATGCGGACTATGATATGCTCATCGTCAATCCCTCAACACGATGCGGATTTTGGCTGACCCTTACCTCCATGGGTTGACCATGGAGCTAGAAAATGACGTCTCTTGCACGAGGAGGGACTGTCACAGTGATAAATCGATACCGGTTTTGGCCGTGCTATGCAAGAGTAGATTGGCACTTGACCATGTGTATCTAGACGTGTATAGATTATCTGTGGCTTATACAGCGGTACTACGTATCGGTGTAAGCATGGAGCAAAATCCGTTTCTAGCTCCATGATGTAAGACTACGACTTTATTTTTGACTGACTGCACCAGTTATGGTCCACATCAAACAGTACTATGGGAGGAAATTTACACGGCAAATTTTCATGAACTTTATCCATTTTTTTGAAATCACGTAAAACATAGTTAAAGCAAAGTTTTCATTTCAATGACGTGTGTATGTGCGCATTTTTACTGTTGTTAAAGAGTGTCGATCGACCTTGTTCAGCTGTGAATGCCAAAACACTTCTCCGAGCCATAGACCGTCGAGGCTCTATGTCCGAGCATAGCATCAATAACTCGCAATGTAGTAAAGTAACATTCCCGGAAGATTTTAATTTCTGACATTTTGATCCTGCGTACCCTCTGCTTTTAAAAAACTTAAACATCTGTCTGGTATCAATGGTCAATGGGCACTGATATTTCAACGTTTTGACTTCGGCGTCGGTTACGCCATGGCAGATTATTTCCAACTTGCATGGAGTGTTGACAATCGATGGAACGAACGAAAGTCCTACTGTTCACCATATCCTTGCCCTGAAAACAACCAGGCAGTTTATATCAACTTTTCAAATTTCCATGGGATAACGAGAAAGTGGATGTAATCAGATAATTGTCTGGAACTACCAAGCTATGATCACCTGATCCAATCATTACCCGTTTTCCGAACGATCTCTTGATATTATTGTAGTGTGTAATGATCAAAGTTTCACTTTATTACAATGCTGAAGTTCTTTCAAGAAACTTAGAAATATAGATCGATTATTGTTATCATGTGTACACGTCAACAAGATGCTGTTGTTTAGCAGGAGCGGAGATTAAACCCAGTGGGTCGTGAATGCCTTCTGATCTGAATAAAACGCTGTGTATCTTCAGAACGGTAGTGTTTCACACAAGCGAGATCGTCTTTGTCTCGAGACTAGACGAACCGGAAGCCAGTTGACCGGGCAATTCATTTCGCATTCCAGGTTCTTCCAGTGATTGTCATTCCGAGTGTTTTTTCACAAAGGATCAAGCTATAAAACCTCTCGACCAGTATTTGCCATTTGCATAAATAAAAAAAACAAAACAGAAAGACAAATGGCTAGATTATCATATGGATGTATAGATAGATTCTCTGTGTGTCACTTATGGTGACAGCGACTGCGTATGAAAATACAGACAGAGAAGATACATATAGAGGGACAAAGAGACGAAGGGAGAAAGGATCCGAAGCAATCATTGTTCGCTGCGTTCGTTCAGTGAAATTTAAAATCGACGGAGGGTAAACTAACCAACAGGACTAAACTAACAACATTATTTGGAAATAAAAATTCAAACTTCATGGTCACTGCTTTGGCCATGAAATGACATGATTTTATAGTGACCTATATTCTTTTTAAAAAATCAGCGATGATCAAAATACTGTTTCAGCTGAGTCATTTTGAAGGCATATCTGCAGTAACATAGGATGGGGATTACGATATTGGCGTTGATTGCCTTTCAACGACAGCTCGCAGTGAGAGCTATCCTGGTTTTAATGAAAATTGTCTTCCTTCAGTGACTGTCACACTCACTGTGTTTTACCTTTGGGGACATTTCAAAAATAATGTGTACCACCAGTAAATTGCAGTTTGTAAGCTATGTTCAAAAAAAGAACGCAGTCCTCGCTTCTAGCGTTTATGCGGCTTATGCTGGCATAAACATGTTTATTTAATTTGAATAGAAAAGGCTAACAACGTAAAAGAGAGTTCTGTAAAAAGCAGGAATAATTTTGAAACCTTTTCGTGCTCCGTGAATCCATCATGAATTTCCATCCAATGCTGTTTCAACAAATTTTGCTATGTTTTGATGCACTATTTATACAAAACATGATCTAACCTTTCGCCAAGGGCATTTGGCGAGATATATATGAAGCATGGACCACGTGATCCACTGCCGTCCGCAGATAGGATTCAAAATTATGGTGAAGTCACCGTGGTTTAATGACCATTTAGTAAATACAGCAGTCATGAGCGTTCGTCTTACACTTTACACCCTTTGTTGAAGCAAATACTGAGTCCGATTCACCAAAAATTCAAGTAAATCGAAATCCGAATCACAAACCTTTATCTACGACTGAAACTGAATGTCATTCTGTTCGAGGCCCGCGGCCCCCTCATTATCACAGGTATAAAAAAATCGGCGTCACAAAGGGACTTTTAATTTGTATTTTTATATTTTTTATTCGTATGTAGCTTTACCTACACTTGAGGTATTTAAAAATTGTATTCGTTCTCGACTGCTTGATGTAAATGTTCTGCTTGGAGTGTTTGATGACTCGAGAATGGTACAAATTTTCATTACGATTTTCTTCTGACGGAAGTCCTTGTCTGCTTCAGAACGTTTGATAATACGATTGTGTCTGTCGAGGCTACATCACGATGTAATGCACTCGAGTCAAATACAAAAACAATGTCTCTGTTTTTCTTGTTAGGTGGGGTGAGGAAAGGTATAAAGCTGCCGCTATGTCATAAGTATGGGCTGAAAAAAAGTAGGGGTTATACTTCTTAAAATATGAATTTTAGTAGCAGTCAATACTACTAGCTATAGAAGTCGAGCGAAGTCTGTACATGGATGTCTATTTTTTTACATCCCTGGTCTGTACGCTACGGCCATTCCATTCGTTTTTGTGGAGTGACCGTGCTAGCGTCGTTCGACCATTTTCAGCTTCTGTGCCAGGTATTGGTACAACGAAGCATCTTTCAGTTCTACTGTACCGATATCGCATTGCAATTGCCAGGTGGCGTCAGAATTCGAAAATACCACGAAACCATAGTCCCTCGTGGAGGGACAGTGACGAAATTAATATTCAATCAAACTTCACAGGAGAAATAGTCGCCGTTTCCACACACTGCCTTGCATGCAAATGCTGTTCGAGTTCGTTTAATTGTTTTATTATCGATGTGTACGTGATTCACACCTTCCGACCGGCTTAGCATATTAACTAACCCCAAAATTTCGGGGTTGCAAACATGGCGAGTTAGCATTGGCGAAGTTGTAATGCAGGGGTCGATCTTGTAGAATATCCTCTTCAACCAAAGAACTGCCAGTCTCACTTCGTCTTTGTCACGTTTCCACCCATGAATAATATTACTTTTAACACATCTCCGAGAATTTTCCTTCTTTTTATTCTACTACAGCCATATTAGCTGCACATATTATAAATTTACTACTGCAGCCATATTAGCTGCACATATTATAAATTATCACATACATAGACCAAGTTATCTATATACTTTGACGTCACACTATAGGTATGTGACTACGATGAATCTATATTCAACATGTGTTGGATATTAGACCCGGACTACTTTAATTGGTAAACAAAAAATCAGCTGTTCAGAACTGATTTTCAAATGCCTGAAATGCTAAAATGGGAGAGTCATGAAGCATTAGAAAATATGGATTATAAATATATTTATGTGTAAAATACAAAATACTGTCGATATTTATGAATATTTATGAATTTGTGTTTCTTCGTCGTTTATTTGTGACTGAAACGTTTGATTTATAGACAATTGCCTGTATTGTACACGTTGCTTGTAGTCTTACTGATATAGTCAGAACCAAACACTGTTCTTCACGATATTTAAATAAGCTCGTTTTATTCGTAAATTTAAAAATGCAATTGATAATTTCGTTAAATATGATAAATTGTAATTTTGATAATTTCATGCAAACTTTGCAAAGCAGAATTGTTTGAATAATATGCTAATATTGACAAAAAATCCGTTCTCAGTAGCCGCTGCTGAGTGTCGCGACGTCCCACTTGCAGGTCCAATAATTTGAGAACGAATGTTCACTAAAATTGATGTTATAGTAAGTACCAAATAAACACCTTGCATCAAAAATTCGTAGTCTTTCCTATTTCTGCTCGATTCGCAGCCCAAAAGCCCTACAAGAGACACTAATTATCCATAGAATTTAGCTTTGGCATGCTCAAAAGTTAGTGAGGCAAGGATTCTCAGAAAGTAGATTAGTGAAATCATTTAAGAAGTTCTACGGTAGATACGGAGATGTTGTATCAAAATATGACCTGTCTGTTACTCAAATGATGAGTGACAGCATACCAAATTTTGACTCACAAAAGTAATTTGGTGAATTCACCAAATAACAATGGATTTGTCGCTTTGGGTCAATCTTGACGGGTGCGGCCAGCTGGCAGGGTACGCTTACCCATTCCGGACACCTGGTACCACCACTATTTCGTGGTTCAAGATGACCTCATTGCCTTTGTCATTTTCAATATGTTCCTTGGACCTGGTAAATTTCTTCGTTACCTTGAATGATAACGATTATTGGACCTGATTTGATGTCTATTAACCTCGACATGTACAGCTGATCACAGTCCAGTCAGGTGTGACCCAGCCATGACCACATAACACAAGCGTCTGAATTCTTGTAAAATACTCCCTTTCGTTCTTTCCCAGAAATTATCATTCCTGAAACGTTTACACACGGAAAACTGGCTCTATGAATGTGTAAAATATATAATCCCTCCATATTTCTCGCTCGTGTGCATGCATCATGGACTCGTGATTACCCGTGTAGCAGCTGTATCCCCCCTCGCCTACGGCTCAGAGGGATAAGGCACAGGCGTGATTTTTTCTGGGTAGTTTTTATAAGTGTAGTTTAATCTACGTTTCGACGTTCTCTTCCGTAGCCTAATCACCAAGGTAAGAAACAGAATTATCCGGCCTGCCAAGAAAACTGCCCGTTCTAGTCCAAAAATAAACACAAATCCTTCATTGAGTTACCTAGTTAGATGCGGAAGGATCTCAGCTGTCCAAAAAACACACTCATGTCACAATAAAATGAAAACTTTCGAAGAAATCTGCCGCGTTTTGACAACATCAGCGTATCTGAAGGCCAGCGTTGTAAAAACGCAACTCATTATCATAATGGACGGTGTCTGCACATAAAAAGTGGTGAATCTTAGTCTGATGCCGTTCATGGCGTTGCTCACGGACCAATCAGCGATGCGGACGGCGTACAATTATGATAATGAGTTGCGTTATTAGAACAGTGGACGCCAGAAATGCCTAGTTTGTCAAAACACGGCAGATTTCTCTTAAAGTTATCATTTTATCGTGACATGAGAGTGGTTTTTGGATAGTAGAGAGCCTTCCGCGTCGAACGAGGTAACTGACTGTAGGATTCGTGTTTATTTTTCGACTAGAACGGGCAGTTCTCTTGGCAGACCGGATAATTCTGTTTCTTACCTTGGTGATTAGGCTACTGAAGAGAACGTCGAAACGTAGAGAATAAACTACACTTATAGAAACTAGCCAGAAAACATCACGCCTGTGGGATAAGGCTGCTACACGGGGAATCACTCGTCCGCGACGCAGCCACACTCGTTCAGAATAGGGGGGATTATATATAATTATATTATGCGCTTACTATTTTCGAAACACCTGACATCAGTTCTTGGACTTTTGGCCAGACGTCCATGTACCTTTCTTTCATGAATTTGACTTTGTTTGTGTACCGTCTATTTACTTTCTGTTCTGTGCTGTTTTGTGTCTATATTAACAACTATTGTCTCACGAATTCTGACCTAGTGTTATTGGATTATGGATTGGTATGATTGCGATTATTTTTATATCAATGCAACTGTGTCATGGATCACTGTCAGGATCGGATGAGAACCAGTTTTAATTTATGCAATCCATGGTTATGTAAACCATAAAGCACTTTTATCATTGGTCCCAGAATTTATATATTGAAGCTTAAAGCATAAACAAATGGAGGTGGCATAATTTAGATACCATAGAAATATTGGGGTAATAGTAGTAAATATTGCAATATGTTCACATTTATTTCATTTTTGCAATAATTAATTAAAGAATTTTTGCGCAATCTACAAATTGTGTTCTGTTCTTTGCACGCCCCCTCTGCTGTCTTCTGCAATATAAACATGGCCGAGTATTGTTATGTAGGTCATTTTCCCCCACACTCATCATGACCTGAGTTCAATTAGTCTAGAACATTCTCAGGGTCACTGCTCTTAATGACCTCACAACCTTGAATGCAATTAGTCATGTTTGGAATGTTCTGGGAATTTACTGAGTTGTGCAAGAGAGATAAACAGTAATTAGCATGTCAATAAAAGTTCTAGATTGTTCTTATATGCTCTTATGTAAGCACATGGGTATAAAGAGGGATGTGCACAGCTGGCAGTCAGACTTTTGGGATCGTGTCTCTTGCGTGTTACTTTCCAGGACCTTCACTACCAATGCTGGATTCATACTGTGGACTTTGTGCATCTTCCAGCCTGCAAGCCAAAGGACTGTTTATTCATCCGACTGGCTGTTACAACTCTGAGACTGGAGTTTTGCCGTCCCAGCTGAGATAAGTAGTCTGTACACTTTAACAGTTTGTATTCTATCCCTGACTTAGCAAGTAGTTTTATTTTTCGTAATAAATTTCGTTTTACACGAAAACAGCTGAGTTCACCCTTTTATTCGTTTCCAGCCACGTAACAAAATTGGGGGCTTGTCCGGGATACGAACATTTTGAGCCCTTTGACAACATTTTGCCAGCCTTTTCAAAACAACTGTTAACCATGAACTCAGCGAAATTTAATCGTGGCGGAATTTAAACCAGAGGAAATGAATGACCTTGATCAGAACACATTTGATTCCCTCAGAAAAGACGAACTCATAACACTGGCCAATTTCCTTAAAGTAGAAGCCAAAAGATCTATGCGCAAGAGGGAAATACAGTACCATATTGCAAAACACTTAGTTGATTTAGGTCAATTTTAAGGAATCCACCTTGAATGATTATGCGCCCGAGTCTACCTTCGAACTAAGTAAACTATAAATACACGCAATTTTGAAACTTAAGAAAATGGAATTACAAATGGAAAAAGAGAGACAGGCATTAGAAATGAAAGAAGGATTAGAAATGAAACGTTTAGAGATTGGACAATCAGGAAAATTCTCCCCTTCCGACAGTTTTGACATCACTAAGCATTTCAGGTTAGTTCCCCCTTTCCAAGAAAAGGATTTTGACAAATATTCCTCCATTTTTAGAAAATTGCTCAGAGTTTAAAATTGGCCTAAGGAGTCCTGGTCTATGCTTCTGCAGAGTGCTTTGGTGGGTAAAGCCAGATAAATTTACATTCAGTTGACAGTAGAGCACGCTTCAAATTACGATTCTGTGAAGGGATTAATTCTCAAGGGCTATGAGTTGGTGCCTGAAGCTTACCGTCAGAAAATTCGGGATTGTGAGAAGGTGGAGGATCAAACTTATGTTGAATTTGCTCGAACAAAAGAACAATTGTTTGATCGTTGGTGTTCTTCTGAAAAGGTCAGTCTAAATTATGAAAAATTACGACAACTTGTTTTAATTGAGGAATTTAAAAGGTGCATCTGGAGTGACATCAAGACGTTTATCAATGAACAAAAGGCAGGTACATTGGAGGTTGCAGCACGTTTGGCCGATGATTATTCATTGACCCACAGATCTTCCTTTCTCGGCAAACCATCCCAGTCCTTTTCATACGGAAACAATGCAGGGAAATTGAACTCCTCCTTTTCATCCAAGAATTTCTCAAAAGAGAGTAGAAAATCAAATGACATCAGTTCACATAGTTCAGGTAATATTTCCACAACAGCAGATCCCAAGTCTCAATCTCCTTCTGGCAAACAGTTTGGTACATTTTCTTGTAGTTATTGTAAGAAAGACTGCCATAAATGTCAAATTGTTTCAAATTGAATAGAAAACGTGAAGGTCAAACCAGTCAAAGTGGATCTAAGCCAACCAGCTTTATTTCTTCATCAACTCAATTAGAGTCTAATAATGTGTGTAACACATTTTCTGAGGTTAAATCCCTCTTATCCCCAATTAATAAGGTCAAGGTCAATTCTTCTCAAGATAGCATTATGGGTATTTTCGAACCATTTATTTATGATGGTTTTATATCACTTTCTAGTGATTTATCTTCCGCTACCTCTGTCAAAATTTTAAGAGGTACTGGGGCTTCCAAGTCTCTTTTGTTTGCAGATACCCTGCCGTTTTCTGAAAAGTCATTTTCAGGTTCTAAAGTTCTTGTTAAGGGGGTATATTGTACTGACTACATTCCTGTTCCTCTCCATAATGTGCATTTGTCTTCTCACTTTGTTTCTGGACCTGTGACTTTAGGTATAAGGCCTTTTTTGCCTTTTGAAGAGATTCACCTTCTTCTTGAAAATGACCTTGCTGGGGACAATGTCATTACAAATCCACTTGTGACTGATAATTCTTGTTTAGATTAGAATCCAGAGCCAATAGAAAAGGAAATTCCCGGCTTATTTCCTTCATGTACTATTACTCGAGCCATGTTAAAGAAAACTTCTGAGAATCAAAATATTCTCAAAAATGACGTCACAGACCTTTCTCAGTGAGTTGTTTGACACGGATCATTCTGTTATCCCTCGTGGGTTTGAAACTCCCAGTAAAACTTCTGCTGACCAATACCCAGTAAAACTTCTGCTGACCAATGTCAGATATTTTCTAGATCAATCTCATTGAAGAACAACACAAAGACCCATATATTTTGTGTCTGTTTGACAGGGTAGATGATGAAGGTGTAACTTCAGATAGCTCTGTTTCCTATTATACAAAATCTGGTATTCTCATGCGAGGTCATGGAGACCTCCAGATGTCATGGTTGATGACGATTGGGCTATAAAACATCAAATTGTTGTTCAAAAGCCCTATCGTGCTGAAATATTACGCCTGGCCCATGAAACGCCCTGGGCTGGTCATTAGGAGTCAGGAAAACATATCATCAAATTCTCAGTCACTTTTATCGGCCTAATCTCAGGCAGGATGTAGCACATTTCTGTAAAGCTTGTCACACATGTCAAATGGTAGGAAAGCCATATCAGACGATTCCAAAGGCCCCTTTACAGCCAATGCCTGCATTTCAAGAACCATTTAGTAGGATTCTAATATACTGTGTTGGGCCCCTACCAAAAACAAGATCAGAAAATGAGTGCATGTTGACTATAATGTGTATATCAACTCGGTTCCCAGAAGCAATACCACTGAGAAATATAAAGACAAAGACTAAAGTGAAAGCTTTAGTCAAATTTTTCACTTTATTCGACCTCCCTAACTGTGTCCAGTCCGATCAAGGCTCCAACTTGATGTCTGGTATTTTCCAACAAGTAATGGATCTGCTAGGCATTAAACAATATAGGTCATCTGCCTTTCACCAAGAAATTCAGGGTACTCTTGAGCGATTTCCTCAAACTTTGAAAAACATGATTAGGACCTACTGTTTTGATACAGGGACGTAGTGGGATGAA
This sequence comes from Ptychodera flava, assembly GCA_001465055.1. Taxonomy (NCBI): domain Eukaryota; kingdom Metazoa; phylum Hemichordata; class Enteropneusta; family Ptychoderidae; genus Ptychodera; species Ptychodera flava. Next base: position 269,673 of record LD345123.1, on the reverse strand, counting down.
GGAATTTTATTTTCTGCTCTTTGCTGTTAGAAAGTCAATTTAAGAGTCTCTTGGTTTTAGCCCATTTGAGCTTGTATTTGGACATACAGTCCATGGCCAACTTAAGCTCTTTAAAGAGAAATTCCTATCAGACAATGATGATTGTCTGAATATTTTACAATATGTGTCATATTTTTGTACAAAACTCTCTAAGGCATGTGAATAAGCCGGAGAAATCCTTGAGTCATCTCAACAGTCCATGAAAACCAAATACGATAAGAACACCTCAAAACGGAAGTTTGAACAAGGTCAAAAAGTTCTTGTCCTGGCAAACCACTCCATGCTCATTACTTTGGGCCATATCTAATTGATAAGAAATTGAGCGATTTAAATTATATCATAATAACACCTGACAGGCAAAAACTAAAACAGTTGTGCCACATAAATTTGCTTAAGCAGCCATATTTGGTTAGGGATAATCCTACTATAACACAGCCTGTCAGTGCAGTCACTTCCAATCATTATGAAGATAATGATATTGAAACTGACTTGAGTGAAAATACTCTAAATTCAAAGCTGGGCTCGGTGAAGCTTCAGAACTCAGAAATCCTGGAGAATCTGGAGTCTACAAAGTTGGCATACCTCCAGCCAGAACAACAACAACAGGTGAAAGAACTGCTCCACGAATATAAACACCTGTTTTAAGATGTTCCAAAGAGGACAAACGTCATCTATCACGATATTGATGTCGGGGACAGTAAGCCTGTAAAACAACATCCATAAAGACTGAATCCAACGAAAGCAAAATATCTCCAGGAAGAAGTCAAATACCTGCTGGACAATGACTTTATAGAACCCAGTAAAAGTAACTGGAGTTCGCCGTGCATACTTAAGCAAAAATCAGATCACAGTTATCGTATGTGCACGGACTAGAGAGACAACTGATGCGCTTTCTCGGTATGGCTGGTTACTACAGAAAATTCTGTCCAAATTTCTCCACAATTACTGAGCCTTTGACAAACTTACTTAAAAAGAAAGTAAAGTTTGTTGGTCGGAACGATGCCAACAGGCATTTGATATACTTAAAGCCATACTGCAAAGTGCTCCAGTGTTGTCTGCACCAGATTTCAATTTGCCATTCGAATTAGCTGTAGATACTAGTGATACGGCTGCTGGTGCTGTTTAATTGCAAGAGGATTGTCATGGGATGGATCATCCTGTTTGCTGTTTTTCACGTTAATTTAACAAATCCCAGGGAAACTACTCTACAATTGAAAAAGTGTGTTTATCCTTGATATTAGCTTTACAGCATTTTGAAGTTTATGTTACTTCTTCAAATCAGCCAATAGTGGTTTATACTGATCACAACCCTCTTGTTTTTCTGCAGAAATTAAAAGGTAAAAATCAGAGATTGTTAAGATGGAGTTTAATGTTACAGGAGTTTAATCTCGACATTAGACATATCAAAGGCAGAGACAATTTAATTGCATACTGTCTCTCTCGTATTTAGAGTTTATTGTTGTTCACACTTTAAATATCACATTTGTAAAAGAAAATTTTTTTCTTTGAAAAAATCATTTTGAAAAGGGGGTGTGTTATGTAGGTCATTTCCCCCCACGATCATCATGACCTGAGTTCAATTAGTCTAGAATATTCTCAAGGTCACTGCCCTCAATTAGTCATGTTTGGAATGTTCTGGAAATTTACTGAGTTGTGCAAGAGAGATAAACAGTAATTAGCATGTCAATAAAAGTTCTAGATTGTTCTTATATGCTCTTATGTAAGCACATGGGTATAAATAGGGACGTGCACAGCTGGCAGTCAGACTTTTGGGATTGGGTCTCTTGTATGTTACTTTTCAAGACCTTCACTGCAAACGCTGGATTTATACTGTGGACTTTGTGCATCTTCCAGCCTGCAAGCCAAAGGACTGTTCATTCATCCGACTGGCTGTTACAACTCTGAGACTGGAGCTTTGCCATCCCGGCTCAGATAAGTAGTCTGTACACTTTAAGAGTTTGTATTCTATCCCTGATTTAGCAAGTAGTGAGCAGGATTTCCGTCAAGAAACTCAGGAATACGTCAAGCCAAGGCAACCAACAAAATTTTGAAACTTTACCAAAAACGACCTCGACCATATTGAGTAACCTGAAACATGAGAAAGCGACCACAAGGCAGATAACGCCGGGCGTAAAACTTGAGTTAGTCGATGGATCGAAGATCGATTTTGGCCAAGCCTTTGTTTACAAACAAACGATTGCGCATTTTGACCTTTAAAATGACCTTATGTCACTAATCACTTTCTTTGATTTCCATATTTCTAGTATTGCTGATAGAGAAATCAAGAGTTCGAAAATCTTTCGTCCTATAGAATGGCGGTTATTTTGAGGCGTTTTTATGCTGACGCAAGAACGAAGACCCAGATATGGTTAAGAATCAAGCCCGAAGGGAATCCATGATGCAATCAACAAACATCTGAATTCTCAGCCGTACCATTGTAATATAAATATCATACGCGATCAAGAATTCTAAAGCTGCCAACAACATCTTTGTAGCCTGTGAAAGCAGCTCAAGGTAGATGGACTTGATACAATAAAGCACAAAATTCTGATATCAACGTACAACTTGAGAAAGTTGGCTTCCAGTGGGGTTTATTCCAGCAGCGACCCCTTGGCATTGAGTCGGAAAGTGTAGTTGGAACTGATGGTTTATTTTGGACGCAGGGGCTGAGGGGGATTCAGAAAGCAGCAGAAATCTAGTTACCGCTCCAGAGAGAGCTACAATGGAATCAAATATGCAGAATTTAATCGAAAAATCATCCGGGCGATGATTTTTGGAATCAAGATAAAATGTTTATATCTGGCGACGAAAATTTTTCCGTTGTGGCATTTGCAAAGTATCTGTCAAAGTTAAATCCAGGACAAAATGCATTTTTTTCAGAGAACTCGCGTCATTGTAAAGTCTTATTAGAAAACATGGTACTGTAATTTACCCTTCGCGAAAAAAATTGATATCTCCAAGGTGGCAAATTTATCGACAACCTATACAAATCGCTGTGTAAGGGCGAATGCGTGCACTGTGCAAAATAGTGCTGAAGTTGTGATGAGGCACAATATGTACTTCACGGCCCCTAAAAATGAAGCTAGTGTAAGATTAGACAATTTTGGTCGCCGGTGAGGAACATCTTTGCTTCAGTCTCAAAATCATCGTACAGGTGATTTTTCGATTTTATGGAGTATGTTACTTTGGTCCCTATCTAATTTCTAACAAATTAAGAGATTTAAATTACATCTTTAATAACTCCCGACAGGCGGAAACTAAAGAAATTATGTCAAATAAATATGCGTAACCATTTAATGCTAATGCTACAGTAACACAACCTGTCATTGTAGTTAGTTCACATTTTTCAATGTAGTATTAGTTAAACTGTCTGGAGTGAAAACACTCTAAAGTCAGAAATCCTGGAGAATCTTGAGTCTAAATTTACACACCTCCAGCCTTCACTACAACAACAGGTGAAAGAACTGATCAACAAATACTAACACTTGTTTAAAGATGTTCGAAAAAAGACAAATATCATTTATCTCAACATTGATGGCGGTGAAATTAAGCATGTGAGACGACATCCGTGTAGACTGAATCCAACAAAAGCAAAATATCTCCAGGAATATGTCAAATATCTACTGGAAAATGACTTTATTGAACCTAGTAACAGTAACTGGAGTTCACCATGCATGCCTGTGCCTCAACATGATGGAAGCCAAGTATGTGTGCTGAATACAGAAAGGTGAACACTCTAACAAACAAAAGACAGACATTTTCACAATACTGAAGATTGATGACTGCTTCGATCGAGTGGGAAAAGCAAAGTATGTCACAAAATTTGACCTACTCCAGGGATTCTGGCAAGTCCCTCTGACCAATCGTGGTTGTGATATATCCGCTTTTGTTACACCTGACAGATTGTTTCAATACAAGGCAATATCATTGGAATTAGGAACTCGCCGGCAACATTGCGATGGATAATTAACGACGTTGTATCCGGTGTAGAAGAATGTGAAGCTTACGTCGACGATTTTGTTCTGTACAGCGACATCTGCGAGGAACAGATCAAACTCTAGCAGAAGTTTTATGAAAGACTGAGAAAAGCAATGTTGACTGTCAACCTCGCCAAATCTGAGTATTGTTAGGCAAGGATGACTACTTGCACGGGCTTCTTGGTATATGACATTGCTAGTAATAGTATCACGAATTAGGGGACTGTATTTTGCTTCATAGATTTAAAAACTTCTTAACCTTTTCTTCGTTCCATTCTCTCCTCGTTTTATTGAATACTCCTTATCAAAATAGCTTACTTTGACCACTTGCAATGATATAAAGAAATGTTCACGTTTCTTCTCTGTAGCTTCAGTAGATTTCCCTTCGCATTGTATAAAACTGTCAACTGTATTCACCATTTTATCCATTCTTAGTAAAACATAAAATACATGTTCATATCAATACAAAGAATCAGAAATAGAATCCACTGTGCAAGATATTCTAGTATATATAGACAATCAATTTAAATCTGTCTGTATATAAAGATGTATTGACGTCTTTACCAACTACCTCTCATCTGAATAAGAAACGTGTACTGCCGTTACAATATGCACACATAAGCTCTGAAGAGGACATACAATCCCTTCTCATGAACTTAAAATATAGATATCATTATTTGGCATACCCGAAGCAGCGTCTGACTTTCGATAACGTTAAGGACAAATTCAGGTCTCAGATACGGTTTAGAAAATTACACAAATCAAGACCCTGTTTGCCAACCATTTCCGCAGACAACACATATACGATATTCGCAAAGAAAAACGCACGATTCCAGACAGAGATGAAGTACACTCTTATTACCTGCGCAATGGTGGATCAGAGGGACAATACAGTAGTTTCATTCCTCACAAGCGAGAGTGGTTAATACAGTCAGGTCTCGCCCGCCTAAATGATACCATCGAAGCATAAGGCTACTGCATCCTTGGATCATGAGAATATATTTGTAGAACAATAATAGGCAATAATTTCAGTGCACAACAAGTAAGAAACAAAGTTGGCGTTCCCCTCAGAGATTAAAGCAGCACTTTTCAATCCCAGGTTCTCGCATGAGTGGAATTCTCCTCCCAGTCAAACGCTTGGCCAGTACAATGTTTGATTTCTTAACATTGATAACACAAACTGATCTCAACCTTTTGTCACATTTTGCTAATCCTGCAAACAGAGTTTTTGCAAACCTTTGATCGACCGTCGGTTCAAATTGCCAACGGTCATTGATTCCCCACCACAAACGCTCGAATTTCCTCAAAAATTGTCTTCCAGTCGTGTAAGACTTTGAATATAACCACAGAGTTCGATCGGCAGCAAAGTCGCACTGACCGCTTGGCAGTCTGTCTGTGTTTTTGCAGCAGGGGAAACTTAAAAGTGGCATTTTCTGGAGCGTGTGCCCGTGTGTTGCCTGTTTGGTGTCCACTTACACAATGAACGCCGCAATACTATGGCGTCCTTTTAAAGGGAGGCTCCGCCATTAAATTCATAAAACCGACAAAAGTAGCAAATTATCGACGATGTCAAAGAACAATAAATATGAGTGTAAAATTTGAAACAGCTATTTCACCAAAACGTATTTCTCTTACCATCTAAAAAGATGATTATATCGGGCCCGGCTAGAATAGGTTATGTTAATGAATTCTTTACGCGATGGTGACTATGGGGTTTGGGTAAATCAATTATAAATACAGAAATCAAAGAAACTGCCGATTATGAGGTGCTTGAAGAACAAGAGGATGCTGAGCGTTATAATTCAGAGACTAAGGCAACTGTTCTTGACACAGAGCTGACTACAGTCCAAGAATCAGATATCACCCATTGATATGGCACAATTGGTTAGTAATATTGGGTATTCATTGGATTTATGTATATTATATAGTACAGAGATGGTTTTGGTCAAAATGCCTTTCAACATCATTACAATTTGTTACGTATGAGAAAAAACGAACAAAGGGTTTACTCAGCAATCCCCGTATGAATCGAAATTTATTACAGAAAATAAAACTATTTGCTAAGTCAGGGATAGAAAACAAACTGTAAAAGTGTACAGGATACTTATCTCAGCTTAGACGGCAAAGATCGAAAGTCAGACAGTGAAGCAGACCGATCTAGTCCTTTGGCTGACTTGCTGGCTTGAGGTTGCACAAACTCCACAGTATAAACCCAGCGTGGCAGTGAAGGTCTTGAAAAGTCTCGAAATTAATACTGCTGGAGTTTTCAAAATCTTGAAGAACACACAAGAGACACGATCCCAGATATCTGACCGTAAGCTCTGCTGGTCTCATATTCATATTCAAGTGATTATATAAGAGAATATAAGAACAGTCTAGAACTTTAATTGATATGCTAATTGCTGTTTAAAAACTATCTCCATTACAGTTCTAATTAAATTTCCAGAACATTCCAAACATGACTAGTTGAATTCAAGGTCGTTAGGACGTGAAGAACAGTGACCTTGAGAATGTCCTAGACTAATTAATCTCAGCTCATAAGTGAGGGGTAAAATGACCAACATAACAAAGTAAAGTGGCGCATTGTGGTAAAACAGACTGTTTAATGCATCGCATGAATGGGCAAAACTTAGGAAAATTTGAATCAATAGCGTCTACTTGTTCGACGCTAGTGAACAATAAGATTAATAATCTAAAAATAAAAAAGGCAACGCGGTCCCACAAATCAACAATTAAATTTGGTGATAGAAACTAGGCATGGCAAGACAAAGCCAGGTCGATCATGTCTGGCGCACAGTTATATGTTGACACTTTCGTTTCGGAGCCCCGAGTAGTTCATCCAGCAGTCACTTGAATTTATGTGTTTTGTTTGACGCCTGTTGATTGCTTTGCTCTTCTAACAGTGTTATATATATATATATATATATATATATATATATATATATATATATATATATATATATATATATATATATATACAACAGTGTTGAAAGGATATATACTCTGTTTGCTTAAGCACGTGTGAAGATGATACTGCTCGTTGCTGCTCGTTTGTTTTTTTCGTCTTGCTTTCACTTATGTTACTTTTATTTTTTATTTCTTTTGTATGCCATTATGAAGACTTTGTTTTGAGTTTTTCATCTTTCTCGATTATGTGACAGTGTTTCGATAGTGTTTGTTGTATGTGACTTGTTTTGATATACGGGTTACACCAAATTTAATGAAACCTGCTTCAGATATTGGTCTGATAAATATCCAATTGTTAAGTGAAACACCAAGCAGTGTCAAGTTAATGTAGCGCTCACTTGCATATTGAATGAACTTGCAACTAGTGATAACACTCCGAAATTACATCATTTAATTTGATGAAACGTGCTTCAGATGTTGATCTGCCAGATATCTAACTGTCGCATGAAGAATTGAGCAATTCTATGTTAATAAATGGCTCATTTGCATATTAAATGAAGTTTTGTAATAATTCATTTATCACCGAGAATATTGTGCGAATGTCGGCGAAACTTGAAATATATAATTATCTGACAGATATCTCAATGTTTTGTGAAGCGTACGCCTAAGTAATGAACCCTTTATAACCCACGTGGCCATATTGTTTTGTACGTCTTCTGATGTCAAGAATTCGTTGGTTTTGGCCCTTGAAGATAAGTAGGTCCAGACATGTTACTTCTTGCATCGAACTTTCAAATAAAATTACGAATGTCGTTTTTAAGTTATTAATTTTAGACATGAATTCAGCTAGTTCATGTTGTGTTCCTTGAAAGATCATGAAAATGCTCTCTCCGAATCTGCATCAAACAGCTGTTTGTGTCCCTTTCTGTAGGATGATTTTTATTTCTAGGTCGTGGAATGTGAAATCGGAGCATTACTAATGGTGATGGGGAGGCCATTGATCATCCAAAGATTTGTTGGTATAATTTGTTGTCGAATCTAATGTGTTGCCTTTTAGTACGAGTTTTAGAATAGTTCACATTTCTATATTTTTCCTGTTCTGTGTTTCATGTAGGGCCTTACCCACTAGTTTCATTGCTTTGTCGTGCATAGTAGTCGTGTACATAGAGACAAAGTCAAGGGTGAAAAAAAGTTGTATCATTTGGAACTCGGAATGTCTCGATTTTCCGTATCAAGTCCGTTATCCTACGCACTCGCTAAGTTTGTCATCTTATAAAAAATACGGAGTTATTCTCTGGCCGTTCTGCGTCATGACATTCCACGGCTATGTTATCAATTTTGATGGGACGGACCTTTCCTGGTGTCGATCTTCGATGTGCCCGTCAATGTAGACAACAACATGGCGGCCGGAATTTCTCCCACGATAAAAATGTGTCAGACGTGAAAATCTCCTCATGATTATAAAGGCCTGACAATATACATTCAGTTGTCAAATATTTAGTCCTTGCGTATAAGTTATGTGGCCAACATTCGGATTCACGTTTGCATACCTCGCCGACGCTGAACTTGCGACGCACTGTGTACTTTCATGCGGTAGATATGAGCTTACGGGTTCCCCTGAAACAAGGGGTCAAGTGCGGTGTCTAGGTCTCTAAAAGTCATGTCATGAAATTGATTTTCAGTGTGTATCGGCAGACAGTTGGAAAGCAGAGACTTAATGCCACAATGCCTTTCCAGAGCCCTCCACTTTCTGTTTGAATTGACATCGGGGTTGTTACCGGAAATGTGTGCCTTTAGTATGACCTGTAAGCTTCTTGGTACTTTCTGCATTGCGCGCATTGTTTCAGTGTCTCCAGTTATCGTTCAATGTTTTCTCCTGCGTTGAAAAATGATTGTCGTTTGTGTTGCATTTCTCTTAACTTTTGTCAAACGTCAAGTCTGGTGTTCAATTTCCTCTCTGCGGATAGGCTTGGTGAGGCATCAGTGTGAGTGTAAAGTGCAGATTTAATTTCGATGTCACTCACGATGAGATCTGCTGTCGTACATTCACGTATTAGGTTTTTTCTATGCGACGATCCCTATTGTTTTCAATATAATTGCCAAATTGATTTTTTAAAGGATTCTCATTGGTCGGGATATGCAATCATGGAATCTGCGTTGCTAATCAAGATATGTTGATGTGGTCATTGTAAAAGATAGTTGATATTATGTGCGTAACTCAGGATTATGAAACATCATGGCCGCCATATTTTTACTCCTTCCTACACCTTTGTGAAGGTTCTTGAGTGAGACCGGATTGATATTCCAATTATTCTTTTTTTGATGGATAATAAAAATTATACAATTCTAATTCCGCAACATCATCTATTCAAATTCTTGTCTCCTACTGCCGATGCTAAGTAAGCCGCTCCATGCAATTCTAAAATCAAGAGTCCAAGGGAAACCTGGGGGAGCGATAGGATAGTTTAAGCCATTCACTAATTACAAGGCACAGTGAAGACATGTGCAATATTTAGTTCAACCGGTGAATGACCTAAAAAAGGCCAGTGCTGAGTTGTAAATAAACACTGATGCAATGCGAAGTTTTATCTAATTATTAGTATATATTCTGCCAAGAGGCGTCTTTGATCTGTTTCGGTGACAAGTAAAATTATAACCATCACTTTGAATTTGATGTCAACTGTAAATTTTCTTTAGTAAATAGCTGGTACAGGAATCAGATACAGGAAGCACAATTAACTCAATCTACATCTGCATTTAGTGTAAAATTAAAATCCCCAGCTTCAATCATAGGATCACCGTTTAGACTAAGTTAACAAGTGTTCAGTTGCCTTAAGTGATGTCAACGTTCTTTGACGTTAGTGTGGGCAAAACAATTAACGAAGTTATATGCATGTCATTCACTTTGGCATGGAGGGCAACATATGGCCTAGGTTTGTTTCTGATTTATAAATAATGTCAACGTTAAAGCTAGTATTAAATTGGATGGCCATTCCCGTGTGTTTGATGTCCTACAAGATGAAATATACCTTAAGTTTGCATTCCACAAAATTGGGCGATATTCGCTAATTAGCAACACTGGTATCAGATTCTTGAAAAAGGCAGAAATTTGCATAACTATTGTATTTCAGAAATTTGAAGAGATGATAAGTATTTTGACAGTGATGACATGCATGGGTATTGAAAGTTTAACAGGGCAAATTCGCAACTATTAGCGTAATGAAGCAAAGAAAGAAAACTATTTACTAGAGTCCGCAACAACGGTTGATCGACCGGTGATTTATTATGTTCCTTTATCTTCGTGACCAGTTTTCAGATGCGGGTTTTCTTTAAAGGGTTGAAAGGAAAAGATGAATGGCAATTCAGTAACATTTTGCAAGCTCTTAAAGGTCAGGATTAAAATTCTTACCATTATTCAATAAACTTCTTTCAGAATTTTGAATCTTCCAGGAATTGTCCAATTGATGACTTTGAACAATCATACGTGTGGTGTTCATCTGGTTTTCGGGTTGTTGTTCTATCAACGTATTGTTCCCCTCTCAATGTTGATAACGTTCAGTTGTTGGATCATGGTTTGTCTTTTATTTGGTAACTGCTTTATTCTGCTTTATTCTTATTGTTTTAATGAACATCATTAACGTTCGTCTTGTCATCCTCCCCAGATTGATCATTATTTTTGGTTTGCTAAATGTAATCAGTGACACTACTTGATTCGGTTTTGTCTGTTATCATATACCTACTTTCACGTGCCTGTGTAAAGCTACGGAAGAAAGCGCCCTCAGATTCGTGCATTCTTTTTACGTATCACGCCCCGGCCTGGTGCCCAAATATGGGCATTCGCGTGCATTTCTGAACTATTTAATTTCTGGTTACTACGCGCGTCGCTATCCGAAAACATTCCATTCGTACTCAAAGCCAGCGCGAGATCAGGAAAATGTCTGCTTGCTAAGATTGTGAGCAGCAGATCGTCAGTGGTGCGTGGCGACAGTGTAGTTGCGCCGGTGACATCGGCTTATATTTCTAAATTCTAGTGAAATCCTGTGTATACTAAGTGCGTGCTTGTTCAGTATAAATTGCAAGAAACTGATAACACGCTTTTATCCTTCTTACACCTCGATTTCAGCCTTTATCTTTGTTAGCCACGCACACATGTTGCTCTGTGCGTTCAAGAACTCTGCAGGTAAACAATGACGTCATTATATATGTCAGTCCGCGACTGGAAGCGGCCATCGCTTTTCTGAAAAATTGACACAAATGGCGATGAATTTTTGATATCGAACGCATTTTTATCGCTTAAAGAAAATTTATGTGAACTACCTATGTATCATGCCATAAGGTATATGATAAAACTTTACGGGACCGCTAAGATTATTGTGTTCACTTCATTGTTATTATTCGATTCATCTGCATCATGTTCATGTTGGCTATTACTAATATGCACTTATTTATCATTGTCCGGTTTAGTGTGAATGACTGGTCAAGTTCTAACACCTTCGTTATCCTTTCCAAAAATAGGTTGTGTACAATTTTGTCCTAAATATATAATGTTCCGTTTGGTTATATTTGATTTATCTCATTTCATCAGTAAATGTATATACTTTGTACAGTTTGTCTCTAAACTTAACCCTTGTCGGTCCATCAAGAACACCATGCAAGTCTTTGCAAAACGAATGAAAGCTTGCCTTTTAAACGATTTTACGTGCTTCAAAATGTTATGTTTACATCCAAGAGGCCTTGTGTTCGCACTTCTGACCACTTTTTGATCTTTAACGTTCTTTTTCAACAACGCGGTTTGGAAGAAACGGAGGTACGCTTGACATAACAACTTTGGCTACAGGGCTTACCACGATTGGACTTGGGCAGAAAGTGTCGACTCCAAAGCCATTGACACCCATCGTTTCAACACAAGTAACAGAGTTTTAGTAAGCACTTGCTGACCTGTAAACCCTCGTTGCCGATAGAATATTTTTCGGCAAAGAGATCTATGCAATTACCTTTAAGTACGTTTCCACTGTTACACATCTCACACACAACATGCTACACAATGATTTCATGTGAGGCGTTGAAATGTGGTTGCGTCAAATTTGGTTTGAAAGCCATCTTGGCTATGATAGCCTCCGACCTAGACGCACATGAATATCCGATGGAATCTATTCGACTCCACCTCAAAATGAAAAAAAAAGTTTTACGAAACGTCTATAACTTAACCATGATGAGATGAAACTAAGCGCAGAAGACGGTGCGAGACACACAAAACAAGTCATCGTTGATGACACAGTCCCCACTTGTTAATGGGTACTTTGATAACAAGTCCTCAGAGAGGATAGAGCCCTCTTCATTAATTATAGGTCTGTGATAAAAATACTTTCATAAAGATGACGCTCAATGGCCAAGAATGAGTTTCATGGTGATGAAAACACAAAACCAATGTATGCTACCATGCTAAAGGTCATTAAATGAGTCAACTAGGAATTAATCGACAGGATGTTGACAAACATTTTTGCATACTCTCCTAACACTAAAAGATTATCACCAGGTACCAAATTTTATATTCTTTGTGTAACTCATATTTTATATTCACTCTAATTAGGAAAGTTTATTACTAATGCAATTGCAAATTAAATAGAAAGGCGCTGATAAATGTATTTTCGCAGTAAAAGCAATGTGAGCTTAAAATCTGTAACAAGTTTCATAAATTTGATGAAGTATTTCTTGACATATCACCCTAATTATAAAACTTCCATATAATTGACATGATACTGCTTCATGACGTGAAAAAAATTGACAATCGTATGTATAAAATAGGTCAATGTCCTTGTACCAACTTTGAATAATATTGGTGGAAATATGTCTGAGTTATGGCTCTGTACATGAAAAAATCGTAACAAAAACAGAGGGCGCTATTACCAAAGCGGGGTGCCTGCCACATCGACTCTGCAAAAACAATATTTATCACCGTAATAAGACATAGTATTCCGTCACTTTAAACGTCATCATGCATGTAAGTAACCTAAGCCTATGTGCAGCATTCTGATTTTATATATTTTGGGCAAGCATTGGAAAACATGGCCACAAAAATATGATCAACGGATACACGTAACAGTATACAGCGAAATTCAAACTATTGCTCTACCTGTGACATCTGGATTCTGATTGGAAACCTGTATGCTAATTGGAACTCAACAAATTTGCCAAAGTGTAACGACTGTCAAAAGCAAAGAGGTGTGACATTCACAACGGGAGACTTGTTTCTGTGTGAGCAGTGGAAAGACAAACGTTTCCCAAAAACTCCAAAAGACACTACAAATACAGCAAGCTCGCAAGAAACTCCAGTTTCAGCAATGTGGATAAATGGCCAATTGAAATATATTAACTAGAGACTTGAATGCCTGCCAGCTTTTCAATCGACGGTCCAAGGATCAAAGCAGGGCAACTCGCGATGTCCAAGTCACTCGAATTCTTCAACACCCTTGTTGAAGAGTTACGAGGGAGAATAGACTTCATTGAGGCTGAAAATAGACAACTACGAGCACGAAACGGCAACCTAAAGAAAAGAGTTACAGAGCTGGAGAAAAAAGTTGACGAACAAGAACAATACAGTAGAAGAGAAAACCAGGAGATACACGGAGTTGCCGAAACTCCAAACGAAAATACCAACCATGTGGCACTGAAGGTCTTGAAAAGAATTGACGAAGATATTAGAGCGGAAGATATAGAAGTAACTCATAGGGGTGGAAGACGAGAAGAAAAAACCGAAAACATCATAGCTGACGGCATAGAGCCTACACGAACAAAACAAAGACCATAATAATTATAACAATAATTATTCTCTTTGTCAACCAAAGAAAACGTGAAAAGATCTACAAGGACATAAAGAGGCAGCAAGAAAACTACAACAGAAATGCTTGGCTACAATGATAAGAATAACATTTTCATAACTGAAAACTTGACAACATATAAACGTGATCTTTTACGCCATGTCAATGAAAAGCAAACGTTACGTGGTTTTCAAATTTTTATGGTAAATATTTATGTAGAAAAGGACCAGGGCATGAGATCCATTGCAATGCATAGTGACAGAGGCCTCATGAAAGTTGTTTGAACGTTAGTCACCTAGGTACATTCTGAAGTCTTTCAATTTTTGATGATTGATTTTGTATGGGTTTGTTTAGAACTGATAATGATTTAAGTGATGTAATTTGTAATAGTATCCATATCACACCGTCCCATGTTGATAAAATATTCAATTCATTGATTCGATACTCGTTTGCGGTATCATCTATAAATGTACGTCTATTGAACAAGAATTTCAAAGAGCTCAAGTTATTGTATGAAGATATACTGACTCAAAAGTTTAAAGTGATGGGGATGACTGAAACTTGGGTCATACATAACAGTAACTTGTTTAGTCTTGATTCATACCATTTGGAATATAATTGTCGAGAAATGGGAAGGGATGGTGGTGTTGCCGCCTACATTCACATCTCTGTCAAATATAAAATACTTCCTTTTTTATGTAGTACATTCTGAGACATTTTGGTTGGAAAGAGTCGATAGAAAGCAAGTCTTCATCATGGGTATTATTTAAAGAAAACCAAATACCAGCATGTCAGATTTCGAAACAAGCCTCTTAGATGTACTTTCCAGAATTAAACTTGATAAAACGTATTGTATCTTGATCGGTGATTTAAATGTGGATTTCTTGAAACAAGATAGTAGCAAAGATGACTTTCATACGAACATGACATGCTTAAACTTGAAGCAACTTGTATTTACACCTACACGAATCACTGATATGTCGGGAACGACCACTGATCATATTTATTCCAATATAAACAATTGTCAAATTTACTCTAGTACTATTGCTGCAGTAATTTCAGACCACCTACCGGTCTTTGCGATCTTTGAGAGTATTTTCACTAGGGATTATATGAAGGGCACTGTCTCTTATAGAAGTTACAAGGATTTTTAGTTGAATGACCTTCAACAGGATCTTTCACAGCAACAATGAAATGGAGTCTACTTGTGCACAGATGATGTAAAAGCAGCTTACAATACTTTTTTTCTCCACTTTTAATCAATGTTGTAATAGACATGCTCCAATAGTCTAACGATCTCTAAATCAGTGTTGAAACGCAAACCTTGGATTACAAAACCAATGAAGAATTCAATCAACAAAAAACATTCTTTATTTGCAGAGATGATAAAGTCAGGTTATGGTTCTACCAACGTTGCACGTTATAAACGGTACAGAAATGTACTTAATAATATTTTAAGAGTCTCAAAGAGAGATAATTATGCTTCTCTTTTCGTATAAAATCGTTACAATTCCAAAACAACGTGAAATATTATCAATGATTTACTTTGTACTCGCAATAGAAAACCAAGCGTATGTGTACAAGACCATCTAACAACTGATGTAGAAGATCGCATGCCTGTAACTTTCAATAATTCTCAAGACAATTCAAAATGGGTTTAATGAGTTTTTCACGAGTGTAGGACCTAGATTAGCTAGCAAAATTGAAACGTCTCGTACATGTTATGTAGATTTTCTGTCACAGTCCTCCGACTCTTCTTTCTTTCTCTATCCATGATGACGTAAACAAATCATGAGGTTAGTAGAGTGACTAAACAATGACGTGTGTTGCTAAGAATAGACATATTTGCATTTGTGTTCTGCTTGTTTTAAACGGTCTAAAAATGCAAAAAAAAACCAGCTGGGTATGACACTGTTTCTGCGAAACGCTTAGTCAATGCTGCTGAATATATTGCAGCTCCACTTTGTCATATTTTTAATCTTTCTTTTGCAAATTGTACATTTCAAGATGCTCTTAAAGTGGCTAGAGTAGTACCCATCTTAAAAATGGGTCCGAAAGAGAATGCTGCAAATTATCGCCAAATTTCAGTGTTACCTCGTATTAGCAATACTCTGGAGAAGGGTGTCAATAATCGGCCAGTAAATTATTTTTTAAAAACGCGACTTTTTAATAAGCATCAATATGGTTTTCGTAAGAAACGCAGTGCAAAGTTGTCTCTTATAAATTTACTGAGGCACTTGGCATCACAAATTAACCAAGGAAATAGTATAATAGGAATTTTCCTATATTTTTCCAATGCTTTTGATACCATTAACCACTCAATACCCTTGACAAAGCTCTTACATTATGGTGTGAGAGGAAATCCTTTACTTTAGTATGCAGACTATCTGAATCAGAGATATCAGTATATGTCCGTAGATTGTATTAATTCTGTCCAATTACCTGTCACATGTGGGGTGTCTCAGGGGTCAATACTTCGTCCTACAATTTTTCTGATTTACATTAATAATTTTCCAAATTCAAGTGATTATTTCGACTTCAGTTTATTTGCAGACGACTCGAACCTTTTCCATACATATGTTTATAACATTAATTGTATTGAACTTTCATTAGTAGAAAATCACTTGAGAAATGTAACACGTTGGTGTGATTCTAATAGGCTCACCTTAAACATAAATAAAACAAACTTTGTCTTTTTCCATCAAAAACGTAGTGCCGTGTATTTACATGGTAATCTGAGTGTGAAAAATCAATCTCTAGTTCAGAGACACAAAGCGTCATTTGTCGGGGTAATTATTGATGAGCACCTTAATGGAAACACGATGATAAGAAAGAAGGCCGGAAGACTATTTTGATTAAGACATATTATACCACAAAATATCCTCACTTTGCTCTATGTGTCATTTATTCAACCCAATGGAACATATTGCTTTGAAGTATGGGGGGGGGGGATACATTTGCATCGTATCTTAATCCAATTTATGTCACTCAGAAAATGTGTATGCGTACTGTAACATTCTCTGCATTTAGAGAGCCATCTTCAGCTTTGTTCTACAATTTACGTAGTTTGGATGTTAATAATTTCTACAAGTTGCTAGTCTGTACTTTTATGTTTGATTTACTCCACCAAAATATTCCTCACGACTTATCAGATTATTTTCATATTGTAAACCATTGCAATGTACATATGAGTTCACGGGGCTAGGCTCGACTAGCGCATGGCTATATTCCGAGCTCCTTATTGTCAATGTATTCTGCGGAATTTGAATTGTATTATGTTTCTTTGAGCTTAAATATGGCAATTAAATGATGATGATGATGATGATGATGATGATGATGATGATGATGAAAATGGCCGCCACGTAGCGATAATTGATCTTACTGTTTAAAAAATCAACACGTATATGTATGACATAAACAGACTTTGAATAAAATCGGTTGAGACTTGCCAGAGTTATGGCTCTCGATATCGACATGAAAAAAACAAAACAAAACAAAATTGCCATAATGTGGCCATATTGGACCATATCGTGAAACAAATCGACGTACATATGTGTAACAAAGGTCAACGTCCTTGTACTAACTTTGAATATAACCACTTGATACATGTCTGATTTATGGTTCCGGACATGAAAAAATCGTTAAAAAATGACGACAGGCGGCAATATTGGATTATATCAAAAAACTAATTAATAAATGTGCATATGTATGACATAGGTCAATGTCCTTTTACTTAGTTTGAATAAAGTTGGTGAATAAGATCGGTGGAGACGTGCCCAGTTTTGACTAAGGACATGAAAAAATTGTAGCAAAATGGCTGCCATGCAACCATATTGGAACATATCATGAAACAAATCGACGTACATTTGTATGGCATTTGTCAATGTCCTTGTGCCAACTTCGGTTGAGATATGCCTGAGTTATGGCTCTGTACATGACAAAATCGTAACAAAATGGCCGGACGGCAGCTACATTGGATCGTATCACAAATAAAATTGACGTACATATGTATGACATTAGTCGATCTCCTTGTACCAACTTTGAATAAATTCGCTTGATACATGTCTGAGTTATGGTTCTGGACATTAAAAAGGTAACAAAATGGCCACATGGCGGCCATGTTGGATCGTATCACAAAAAAATCGATGTGCATATGTATGACATACGTCAATGTCTTTTTACCAACTTTGAATAAAATCGGTGGAGACGTGCCCAAGTTTTGGCTAGGGACATGAAAAAATTGTGTCAAAATGGCTGCAATGCAGCCATACGGGATCATATCATGAAAAAAAAATTGACGTGCATATGTATGACATAGGTCAATGTCCTTGTGCTGACTTTGAATAAAATCGGTTGAGATATGCCTGACTACTACTACTACTACTACTACTACTACTACTACTACTACTACTACTACTAAAATCGTAACGAAATGGCCGCACGGTAGCCATATTGGATCGTATCACAAAAACAAATTGACGTGCATACGTATGACATTGGTCAATGTCCTTGTACCAATTTTGAATAAAATCGGTTGGATCTGGACATAAGAGAATCGTAATACCAGATATGAACTGAATATGCTCACGTGTTTTACAACAGATTCATTAATAGTAGTACGCTTCACTGAACAATGAGATATATGTTATCACTATATGTAGCAGGGTTTTTTTTAAACTTCCCACAGTACTCTCAGAGTTTAATCACTAATTACAAAACTTTATTTAATATGCAAATGAGCTGTCAATTAACTTGACACTGCTCAATGCTTTATGGGACAATGAGATATCCATCAGATCAACATTTGTAGCACGTTTTATTTAATCTAATGCTGTAATTTTAGAGTAATGTCACTTATTACAAAATTCATTAAATATGCAAATAAACCCTACTTTAACTTGATACTGTTCAATGATTCATAGCACAATTGAATATTTATCAAGTCAATATCTGTAGCACGTTTCACCAAATTTTAGTGTCGAAATTTCAGAGTTATATATCTAATTACAAAGTTTATTCAATATGCAAATGAACCCTTAATTAACTTTATACTACTAAATGCTTTACAACACAGTTAGATATCTGTCGTATCAGTATGTGCAGCAGTGTTCATCACATTTGATGTAGTTATGTCAGAGTTTTATGACTAATTATAAGAGTTCATGGAATATGCAAAAGAGCTAATTAGTAACTTGACACTGCTCAATGCTTCTCAGTACAATTGGATATTTATCAGATCAACATCTGTAGCAAGTTTCATCAAATTTAATGCTTTGATTTTGGAGTAAAATCACTAATTACAAAGTTCATTAAATATGCAAATGAACCCTTAGTTAACTTCACACAACTAAACTCTACACCACAATTAGATATTCGTCGGATCAGTATCTGCAGCACATTTCAGCACATTTGGTGCAGTTATTTTGGAGTTATATCACTAATTACTAAACTTCATAAAATATGCAAATGACCTATTTGTTAGCTTGACACTGCCAAATGCTTCTCAGTACAATGAGATATTTATCAAAACAATATCTGTACCCAATTTCACTGACTTAGGTGCTGTAATTTCAGAGTTATATACCTAATTACAAAGTTCATTTAATATGCAAATGAACCCTTAAATAATTTCACACTACTGAATGCTTTACACTACAGTTAGATATCAGTCGGATCAGTATCTGCAGCTGATTTCATCACATTTGTTGAAGTTATATAGGAGTTATATGACTAATTACAAACCTTCATAAAATATGCAAATAAGCTAGTTATTAACTTGACACTGCCTAATGCTTCTAACTATAATTAGATATATATTTGATCAATATTTGTTGCAAGTATCATCAAGTTTGGTGCAGGAATTTCAGAGTTATCTCACTAATAATAAAAGTTCATTAAATATGCAAATGAGAAGATAATTGACATGACACTCACAGTATCATCATAATGTTCTTAGATTGTCATCTGTGAAAAGTTTCATGAAATTTTGTGCAGTATTTCTTGATATATGTCTACACTGTCATTACCGTCTCCATAGGGAAACCATTGTACGGAAAAAAACGATATTGCATAACTTCATTAATATGCAAGCCACACTTACCAAAATCTGATCAGTTCTTGCAAGTAACACATGGTACCTGTGTAGCAAATCTGACTTGAATCCGTTCAGGCATTTTTGAGTTATCGTGTAAACAGACAGACAGACAGACACACACACACACGGACAGACAGACAGACATTGCTATGACAATAGCCCACGTGTTTACACACGTGAGCTAAAAATGGCCGCATGGCGGCCATATTAGATCGTATCACAAACTAAATCAATGTGAATATGTATGACATATGAAGTATTCCTTGTACCAGGTTTGAATGAAATTGCTCCAGGCATCTCTGAGATATCGGCGTGGACGGATGGACGGACGCACGGACGCACGGACATGACTAAACCTATAAGTCCCCCTGGACAATGTTCGTGGGGACTAAGAAGTAAATGAATCAAAGCATTCTACGTCATATATACAAACGTATTTAGTAGTAGTAGTAGTAGTAGTAGTAGTAGTAGTAGTAGTAGAAGTAGTAGTAGTAGTAGTAGTAGTAGACGATTTTGGCACATATTTGCAATATGATAGATAAATAAGAAGCTCCATACTCATCATGGACATAAGGCGTTCGTAGTGTACATCTTCTCTTTCTTGTAAACCCTTCGTCAGCTGTGCTTCTGTAGAGAAAAAATAAATAAATAACGTTTGCAATAATATCGCAAGAAATACTGTTTTAAAAGCATTTTTGTGGCGCTTTGAAGACATATAAAATCAACTCTGCATGAAAATGAACTTTTAGTCATTTATAAGCAAACATAAATGGGCGGGCATCGCTTTGTTGAATGTCCTGTAAACGGTCTTATACTTGTAAAGATATGACAGACGGAAATTAACATAGCTTTATTACAGACGGAATCGCCCTTTCTGTCGACTTTTCAGAATGTTATTCACACCATAGGCGAAACGATTTTTGAGATTTCCAGCTATTTTCCACGGTTTATGCTTCTAACTCATTTTAATGCGAGATCGTGTGGTCTATCGGGCATCAAACTGCATAATAACAGCATAGTTAGTGTATTTGGGGAAAGGGTAATCAAATACTTATATGTTGAGTGCGAGAGGTATCATTTGATGATGAGAGATTACCTCGATTACCAGTAGATGTCGGTATGTGACAGAGCACCATGTCTAGTTTGCAGCTTAATATAGGGTCAGAGCTAGGCAAAGAAAAGTATGGACTTCCGGACGTGTATTCCTAATGGATTGAGACGCAGTGTATTCTTAATTGATGATTGCCATTACACGAGACCAAACTTAGTAATATCTGCGCATGGCAAATTTAGGCCGTTGACTAGAAGGGGTCTATGTACACCCCAAGGATAAGAAACATGTTTTTTCAGAAGTCTCGCGATCCCTAGAATACGAAATGGAATTTCAACACAGAAAAATATAGAGACTCAATAGCAGATAAGGTCATGTTTTGAAGTGTACCGATTGGTTACCAACATAAATTTTAGTCAATCCTGTCCTCTCATCGTAAGTCATCTGATAAGATTTTTAACATAACTTGACTTGTTAGTTATCATTAGAAAGGCTATTAATAATTCAGTATTATGGTATATCGTAATGTGTAATTTTCATGAAATAGGATCCAAACTGACACCGTACCCCAACGTTTACAGACTAATTACAGTTTATCTCAAAACCTATCGCTACCCCAAAGTTTTTATCACAAATTACGGTTTATCTCAACGTTTACCAAATTTTTACCTTAACATCATACAAAAGACAATACTTTGTATTCAGTTGGTTTGTTTAATTCTTCAAGAACATGTCAGAGGTATGAATGAGACTGGTAAAATATTTGGATGCTATAACTGTAATGGTCGTATATTTGGACGGTTACTCGAACATCACAATATTGCCGACTCGCATGCGTTTTTGTTAAACAGGTCTTCTTGTAAGTGAACTGCTGAGCCTGTATTTCACCATAACCCGGTTTGTTGAATATAGATAAAACAGCAAATTATTCTTCTTCAAAATGGCATAGTTTAATTTTAATTTTCAGAAATTAGGATTAAAACCTACGCAATATACGATAAAGTGTATATTGCAAATGACTGTCAAAATTAATGTAAAAGTCTACCAATTCTACTAACGTTTCCCTTGATAGAATACAAAAGGCAATGACTGGTTAGTGAGCTTTCATTAGAGAGGCATTTTATTCTTTTTATATAACATATTGTAATATGAAAGAGGACCAAAACTTACTCCATACCCCTAACTTGATATCGCAAAATACCATCTAGCTAATCTCAAATTATACGAATGTTTTAGCTAGACATAATGCAAAAGGCAATTCATTTTGTTAAATCTGTTTTTTTTCCTGTCACAGAGGTACGGATCAAATATGAAGTACATTTTTAACAAGAAGGTAGTATGTTTTAGTAACCATTGGGATATTTTTAGGAGTACTGTAAATGGCAAATTTGCTGAAACACTACATTTTGTCTTTGTGAAAGTTGTTAGTTGACCTAAATTTGATACACGTAGAGTAGGAATTGTAGGAGAGCATTAGAAAGAATATGTTTTACTCTTCTTTTTTGCAAATAATAAGGTGAATTGTCATCTACAGTCTTCATGTGATAGCTTGAAAAAACTATCTCAACCCTACGTTTCATTTGCAAACTACAGATGTTCTCAAATAGGTAGTTTCAGTATTTAATTTAGACAAATTCTATAAAAATGACAAACGTTGAATGAAACTTATTTCATTTGTTACCGAAACGTTCCCAACTATGACACATACCTTTAACGAGATAATTCTCATGATTTAATAGCAGTGAAGGTCACGTTTTGAAGTCGTAACTTGATATGTATTGCGGAAACCCATGAAATTTTGTGATTAGATTTTACAATTATTTTAGATATAAACTTTGGGGTATTGGGTAAGTTCAGACTTTTGAAAAATACCGGTTTGTTATCCTGTAGGGGTACAAGTAGATCTAATTTAGCCAAAAGGCTTATAAAGTTAACACAGATGACCAGTCGACTTTGAGAGAGCGTCCCAATAATAATGACTCTAGCACGGTCCAATGATCTATTTGTACTAAATCAAGCTATAGTTTAACAACAAAGCTAATTTCGATAAAATGCCTCGACGGTGATAAAAACAGTAAGAAACTGCAGAGCTGCTTCAGGTAAGTACAGTTCCATGTCCTATTAAATGTATCTGTTAATGTATCTGTTTTCATCAATTAATCTTGTTTGTAATGAAAAAAGAAAAAAAAACTGGTATTGCCAATTACCATAAAAATACATGTGTATTTATTTGTGACACTTCCAGGCTAACGAACAAGTGTACCAAAATGCATGTTTTTAATATAATATCAATTAATACTGAAGAATTACGATTCATAACTACTCTTCTTGCTCCGAAAAAGTTGTATTCAGGACACACTGCCTGTAAGGGCCTGCAAGCATGTTTTGCGAGATTGTGCGACAGTTATATGGTATAGATTTGTTATCAATAGGTAGGCAAATCAAATGCAATTTATTGCTGACTAGTGCGTTCAAAGGAAATACCGCAGCTTCCCATCCTGTTTCTCGACAGTCTATGATTTAAACGGATGCATGAAAGTTACAGTTGTCAGATATACTGCAGAGTCTTCGTTTGGAACTGGTCGAAACCGATTATGAAAATTCTCGCCAATCACAGTCATTGCACCAGAACTCTGTAACCGTGATATAAGATCAACCACACACAAAGAGGGAAACAGACTAGCAATAGGAATTGTTCAAGGTGTGAAGCGCTTACGTAATCCCTCAATGTTCGCCTCGCCTCAGATAGCTCTCGCCTCCCTTTTCAAAAGGGTGCCGACCATGCACCTTTCGGCAGTTTCCGGATTTTCGCCAGCTTCTAAGCGAAAGTATCTTCGGCAAAGTTTGTGATGTTGTTGTCGTGTGGCGCTGAGCGTAAATTGCGTGCAGGCGAAAACGGGAAAGTTTTGAGCTTTTGGAAGGTGAGTTTTACCATTTAAAATTCCTCTCACAGTTTACGGATTATATAATGAATGTGTTTGAACCACATTTGAAAGTATTTTATCGATTCTGAGTTGTTTTACTCGATGGTTTACGGTCAGTCATATTGTCTTTTAAAACTTGGTCATGGAAGGACGTGTTTATGAAACTGTTGGTGTGTTATATTTTCATTGGTGTTAAGCAGTGTTTCTGGCCGAAGAGTTCACAAAGTAAGTATGGTTGCCACGCGACTGGCAGCACGATGCCATCTCGTCGTACTTTTCGCATAGTTTAGTGCAATTATCAACCACGAACAAAGTCTAAAAAAATTCTAACACCTGTGAAGCTCATTTTAATTAATATGAAAATGCCATAGTCTACCGATACGACCATGGAACAAAAGGTATGCCGCATTGCCAGTCTATCTTTCTATTTGTCCGTGGATCAACAGAGGGCCCACAGTCGTCGTGATTATTGGTCATAGCTGACCTTGGACTGAGATTTCGAATGGCTCTCGGAGCCCTTTCCGTTGACGCTACCAGTCAAGGTTGGTTGATGACAATTGCGTTGTTGGCCAATTCATGACTGGTTCGAATAGCTTTTCACACTTACCTCATTTACATGGCCACGAACGTACATAATATGTCGTGTGTCAAACCCAGCATCATCTAGGAGTTTGCAAGCGTACTGAGTTCTGTTTCACCAGTACATCATCGAACCGAGCCATGTTGTAAACAGTGCATAATTGCACCCTACAGCGTATCGGACGGGGATAGCTGAGCGCAAGCCAGACAAAGCAGACTAAGGTGCATGCGGGAGGACTCAAAATATTAAATAAATCGTACAGTAAAGCATTATTACCGATTACCAAGAATTATCCTGATATGTGTTATATGGTTTACTCAGTGATTTCCACCCTTTTTAAATGCACATTCCTTTATTCGTTTACAAACAAAATCCTTGTATTGTTATGTTCGCCGTGGGGCCAGAATGCTGGATAATTGGATACATTATCAGTAATAATCAAAGATTATTACATCAAAAGATTTACTGGTATTGACAAAGCTATAATAGAATAAAATAATAAACGTCAATTCAATGAGTTCGCATGAATACATGTTTGCAAATTAAGATTTCCTATCGGTTCATCTGAATATGCAATATTCACCTAAAATGGAGGAAATAACCCATGCAATGGCTGTACGTTTTACTTCTTTTTATTTTCATGTATTGTTTGGCCAATTTAGGAAATTAGAAGAGAACACCTGGGATGAAAATACCTGATAGTTGGGTACATTGTCAGTAATAATCTGCGCGAACTAAGTTAATCGCTAATTTGCTAATTCTGCCAATCACTTCCCAGCCATCACTTCCACTGCAACCTGACCCGGAGGTTTGCGCAACTCATACAGAAAGTAATATTCACGATCTTTCGGGCCGGCTGAGACACTTCCGTCATTACTTCTGCTGTGATTTCGTTCATCTTAATCGACCGTATTGTTAGGGAAAATATTCCTTCCTCCACAATCATAATGCACACGGTATGCCTCATGTTGACTGTTATGCATGGTCTCGTTGAGCACAGAGAGGGCGACGTAGATAATGTATAAAACAATTATGCCGTCGATACTCCATGATGGACAAACAGCAACATTCTACAGATTCGCCCATCGAAAACCTTCTTCTTTGATTTGTTGTGTGTTTATCATTGAATTAAATGCGAACAGTACGTTGAAAACAGAAGTACATGGTTATGGGAGCAAGTAGCGAACAAGTTTAATACGCCATCTTGATGACAAAATTACATAGGCTAAGGATGACATGTCAGTGAACAAGTCAAGTAAGCAAGCTTGTAATCGACTTATTTTTAATGCTTAAGCCACTATTTTAAAGTCTATGTTACCCTTCGATTTGACGTTTGAAGAATAACTGATAATTTGAAAGGAATGTCTGAACAACGTGAAACTGCGATTCCCATATCGCGAGTTTAGCGGTTAGTCTCTAGTGGGCTGCTATCCATGTTGACGGCAGTTAAATTCACAGCAGACATTCCATGAGAGCAGAGGGCAAGTGGGTTACATTCATCACGGATTTCCTTAAAATTCTACTGTAAACTTAGAGAAAATGTGCCAGCATAGACGCTAACTTCCGTAAAAAGTAAGTGAATTTTTATATTAGAACGGCTACATGATATGTAAAACTACCTTTTTGGTCTTTATGCTAAGGTTCAATGTTTTCTGGGCGTCCGCGCGATTTGACCCAGCCGTCATGTTTGAACTCCAGCACAATACGGATTACTCAGGGGGCTTGTGACCTATATACTAACTTCAGCGCAATGGATAACGAGGAGCTCACGCATTAACAAATGCACGTCGTACAAACTCCTGCAAAGTAGTGAAACTTCAAGAGACATTTGCTTCTTACTTTAACTTAATTATCGAACGACACGACTGTGACACATACCATAGACCCAAGATATTTATAGTAAAACTAAAATGATATTAGATATATATATAGTTATAGTCAAGCGGGTAGAGAGTGATACCTTCTCCTTGCGTTTCATTTGGAACAAAACCTGATGCACCTAAATCTTCGTCTACTTTCAAGATATTTAAGGCATAATCTTTCAATTCCTTGTTTTTGAAAACATGACGTGATCACTTGTTGAACTTTGAAACAACGCAATTAGAAGATCGACTGAACGGTGTAGTGTCAGTTGCATCATCTTTATACCGCGCCTGATACTGTCGATCGATAGATAGTGCTCACGATCGCTAGTTATATCTCGAGACACAAAGCCTTTTGAATAAAAAATTGAAAATCTTTGAATGACATGCTGCAAATCTGCCTTCAGATAAATCCACAATTACAACAGTCACTTCACTATTGGTGAATCGAAAAGACGTTGATGATATTTATCTAAACAATACGGGAAGAGTCAACTACAGCGCAAATATTACCTTTCGTCGTATACATCTGCATCATACCTGAAATAAATAAGACATTTAGACTTAGCTACCCAAATATTCAGACACACGTGTTCAGACAAATAATATGTAGCAAAGAACATGGGATGTCTGTCACCGTGTTTGTCTGTCTGTGTGTCTATTTATCTATCCCGCCATCTATCTTTTGTCTGTCCATCTGTGTTTTTAGTCTGTATGTCTATCTATCTATTTATTTATCTTTCTCTCAGTCTATCAATATATCTTTTGTCTGTCAACTTCTGATTTTTGATTTTATTGTTCCCATTCTACTCTTGTGGCTACTTTTGAGATAAATGCTAATACCAACAGTTGTCACAATCGACAGCGCAAACAATTAAATGTAGCTACTTTAGGTATCAATCAGTAAAATGTAAAATGATTAAGGTATGGTTTGATACCTTTCCGCTAATTTTGACAGCGACCATCTTCTTAATCCTGCTTAAACTAAGTTACATATTGCAAGATGGAAGAACTCGCGCCAAGTATTCCGACAAAAGCGTTATCGATGCAAACAATCATACGAAGTAGTGATTGTACAAGACACCGAACCAAGATTCGGTTTCTGATTCGGTTTTTGGTTCGAGGGACTGATCGAAACTTTACAATTCCTCTTGTATTTTTTACTATTTCGAGTCATTAAATGTCCTTTTTGTCATTACAGCGTGGCTGCATATTTAGTATGTATTATACAGTATAAATATTGCCTGTATATTTCCATTAAAATGAAATTTTTCAAACAAATTGGGAAAATAGTGCATTTTCCTTAGGAGGACGCTTTGTGCAATTGCTTTTTCGTAACTGAATAAGAGCTTCCAAGAAAGGTTTCCATGGCAATTTAACATTATGACAAAAAATGCATCAAAACTATAAATAATTATGCACAAACTTACCAACTATGAACAATAACAAACTCGTCTACGTTATATAACGAACTATTGAGGTGATAAGAACGTTCACTTGAGAACGTACGTGCTGACAGTATCAGCTCAAAAGGAAAATAAAGGTTTTATGTCAAAATTTATGAGGAAATTGTTGGTGATAAAAGTAAGCGTGAAATCAAAATATAATAAATTACTCTTCTTACTTCAAAGTATTTACCTCGCTATCAGATAAAATCAATAAACAATGCCGAAAATGTTTAACTACTTTCATTGTCTCGAACCCTAAACCAATTCAGAAACCGAATCTAAAGTCTGTGTCGTGTAAAATCACTGCTACCTATGATTGTCTGCATCGCTTTTGGCGGGAAATAAAAATAAGCTAAAATATCTCTGAAACTGTCAATTTTAAGTTTTGTTGTAAAATTCGTAAAATGAATGGACGGACTTTCAGCTTAACCATTCTGTAGAAAGTAAGGCTCCATGTATCGTTAATAGGTATTTAGGAGAGAAAAGCATAAACATGAATAAGGAACTTACATGTATAGTTCACTTCTTCAATAAAAGCCGAAAAACAGCATATGATAGCAATTTTCTTGTTTTTCATTTCTTTTGTACTAGAAATGAATAATATTTGGACGCGTTTTGCCAAGGATAAGTATATCCAGCAAACACCATAAATATTTTTAAATTTATAAATACTAGAATATCAATAACAATTTATTCAAGTAAAAAACGAAACGTCTACTTACCAAACATTTGATTCACTGCAAATCATAATACAAAAACATATAATATGTATATGAAAACATAATATATATATATATATATATATATATATATATATATATATATATATATATATATATATATATATATATATATATATATATACGTATACTTGAGATGTACATATGGTTTTGTTCGTAGCGGGGTTTGGTAAAAGCGGATAAATAAATTTGCACACATCTACTGATCTGCTTGTATATTTTCTATTTATTCTGTTGGTAATTTTGATACAACGGTTCGTCCTAAAAGTAGGACATCATCAGGTAGAAAATATTTGCAAAAGGAGAATACAGACAAATACAGAACAATGTAACGCTAGTGTTGATCTCCATTAAATGCTTAACGTCCTTTATAGGCTGGGTAAATTAGAAAGATACAAAAGTATAGAGTTTGACACTTCTTACCATTTAAGTGTGCGCCGATGGAAAGTGGGAATTCAAAATTGACGGTAATGATTTTATTAGTGCCTGTCCGAGGTTGCTGTGAGCAATTGTTATTTGCATTACTTTTCGAGCACAATAAGCTAAAAATGTTAAGGCCTTTTGGTGACAATTTACCCACTTTTGAAATCCAGATGGACTCTATTTTCTTGTGTAGCGTGTCACTTTGTTTATTTATTCTGATAATCCCTATTATTGAAACGTCGTAATGGTGTGCTGATTTTCGTTAAGATGAATCGCGATGGGAGTGTTAGTTTTGAGTCTTATTGTTCATAGATGGTTATTAAACATTAGGTTTAAACATTAGTTTCTCCAACACACTGTATTTTGCATCTGTTGCATGTGATTAGATAAACCAGGTTTTTGGATTTGCAAGTAATGTTATGGTTGATGGTATAAACGGCGTTTGTTCCGTAACTTTGAAATTGCGCGGTGTTAGTAGAGTACTTCAGGTGTTGCAACCCCCTGTTTAAACGACATTTGTAGAAACCTGCTGGAGGTTGTGACTGTTGTATGTCACTATGGACCAAGAGGTCTCGTAGATTATGACTTCGTCTGTAAACTATTATTGGTGGATTTGGAATGGCAGTTTTGCAGTGAGTTGATAACAAATGTATTCATCCAATATATATATATATATATATATATATATATATGTGTGTGTGTGTGTGCGTGTCTGTGTGTGTGTGTGTCTGTGTGTGCGTGTCTGTGTGTCTGTGTGGTGCGTGTGTGTCTGTTTTTGTGTGTATATATAGCATATAAATTGTGAAATATAAAAATATAAAGTAAAAATAAAAGTACAAATTGAATTGCTCTACGCATCAGCAATATTGTTATAAATTTAATGTCATCCTACTAGTGCCAACCATTTTTGTCGCATGCGCATGGCGGATTAGGCTGTTTTGATTCAAGTGAGGCCGGTGACGCGTAATGTACGATCGCCTTTATTAGGAGTGTTGCCGAGTGTTTTTAATATTTGCAATACATCTGAATTTGTCATATATCCTTGAAAGATTTGAATTCATATAGCTGTACCGATAGTGATAGATTAAAGGACGATAATTAGCATCGTAAGATCAAAGGTTAAGTGATACTTTTATTAAACAAATGCTTCGTAATTTAATTACATATAAAAACATCAACTCACCCATCATTGCATGCCCTTCAAAACATAAGACAACACAATATATATTGTAATGATAACCGGGAGGGCACATTGTATACATTTTGTATATATATATATATATATATATATATATATATATATATATGTGTGTGTGTGTGTGTGTATACACAAAATGTATACAATATATATATATATATACATATATATATATATATA
This sequence comes from Ptychodera flava, assembly GCA_001465055.1. Lineage (NCBI taxonomy): Eukaryota > Metazoa > Hemichordata > Enteropneusta > Ptychoderidae > Ptychodera > Ptychodera flava. The sequence goes on along the minus strand of LD345123.1, from coordinate 239,432 downwards.
TATATATAAAAATATAAAAAAAAAATAAAGTAAACGTACAAATTAAATTTCTCTACGCATCGACCATATTGTCATCGATTTAGTGTCATCTTTTAGTGTCATCCAGTTTTGTCACATGTGTGTTGCGAATAAAGTCAGACTTGTTTCAACTGAGGCGGATCCCGCGTACTGTACGGACGCGAATTTTTTCGGAGTTTTCCAAAGTGTGTTTGTATTTCCAATTGGTCTTTATTCGATATATATTTTTAAACTATTTGAATATATATAGCCGTAACGATCGCGGCTTGATGAAATCAAAACGACGATAATTATCGTTACATAAAAGATTAAGGCATAGTTTCAAACAAATGCTTCGAAATTTAAGTACATATAAAAACGTCAACTCACCCATCATTGGATTCGCTGCAAAACATAAGATAACACAAAAACATAGAATATATATATATATATATATATATATATATATATATATATGTGTGTGTGTGTGTGTGTGTGTGTGTGTGTGTGTGTATGTG
>LD345123.1:186099-238703 GCA_001465055.1 Ptychodera flava | reverse complement strand
TATGTATGTATGTATGTGTGTGTGTGTGTGTGTGTGCATGTGCATGTGTGTGTATAAACAAAGTTAAAAAAAATAAAAATATACAAGCACAAATTGAATCGCTCTACGCATCAATCACATTGTTATCCATATTGCTATCCATCGTCATATTTTCTTGAAAAATTTGAATTGATATAGTCTTAACGTTAGTGGATAGACGTAAGGACGATTATTAATAACATTAGATAAAAGGCAAATGATTCGAAATTTAAAGGGACAAAGTCGCCGATTTTCTAATGAATTTTGTTTGATTCGAGATACTATTTAGATTATTTGACATGTTGAAAGATACTGATTGAATTTGTTAGCATGTGTAGATTTAGCCCCGGTTTTAGACACGATACATGAAACTACTGCAAAAATGAATTTATGGTCATGACCATAAATTCATACGGAACGGACGGAGCTTTTATTAGGAGTGTTCTCGAGTGTTGTTGGTATTTCTTATGTCTTTATCGTCATATATTCTTAAACTACTTGAATTGATTTACCCGTAATAATATGATAATGGAAAGATGAAAGGAAAATAATTCGTTAGATCAAAGTTAAGTGATATTTTCAACAAATGCTTCGAAATTTAAGTAGATATAAAAACGTCAACTCACCCATCATTGGATTTCCTGGAAAACATAAAACAGCACAAAAACGTTAATATATATATATATATATATATATATATATATATATATATATGGATGGGTGTGGGTGTCTGGGTGTGTGTCTGTATGTGTGTCTGTATATATACAAAGATGAAAATAACATAAAGTGTATAAAGTACAACCATAAGCACAAATTGAATTGCTCTACACATCAATCACAATGATGTCCATCTTCATATGTTCTTCAAAAATTTGATTTGATATAGCATTAAGGATAGTTGATAGATGAAAGGACGATTATTAATATCGTTAGATGGTCACGCGTACGGTACGGACCAGCGCTTTCATTAGGAGTGTGTCCGAGTGTTGTTGCTATTTCCTATAGGTCTATATTCTACATAGGTATATATTCGTGAAAAAAATTAATTGATATAGCCGTAACGATAGCGATAGATGAAAGGACGATAATTAGTATCTTTAGATAAAAAGTCAAGTGATACTTTTAAACATATGATTAGAAAGTTAAGTACATATAAAAACGTCAACTCACCCATCATTGGATTCTCTGCAAAACATAAATGAAAAAATAACATAAAATAACATAGAATACACACAAGCACGCACACACACACAAATATATATATATATATATATATATATATATATATATATATATATATATATATATATATATATATATATATATATATAAACAAACTCATATAGTCAGAAGCAGTAAAACAGTTTACAGTTTAAATTCACTCGGATGGAAATAAGTACAGCACTGGTGTAAAGTAACGTCATGCAAGTGTAAGCAATAGATCATTATTGGTTTTCCACGATTGTGTCAAATGAATGGTAGAAAATATGACACCAGCAGGATTAGTTTATAACAATTAATATACACCAAAGAAATAACATCATCAAAATCTCCTAGGTGTTGATCATTTATTTACCAAGGCGACTGTTTCGGGGATTTGAAAACCATACAGTCAACTGCTTTTCCTCCCGAAGGAATACTGATCAGGTACCACCACAACTTAAGTTATTCTGAGTCCGATGTTACAAATGATGTCTTCCGGTGTTGCGTTGAATTTTTCAAAAAGTTGAGGATGTCTTCACATAGCTTTATGAAACTGTCTGATGATTTTATGTTGTTGTCCTCCTTGAGACAACATCCTGTTGCACAGGCTGGCTTTTTCAAAGAGAATCTTCTATTAAATGTGTTGCACGAGCATTGCGGAGATATTCTGACAATATAGTGCCATAGAAATGTACGAAGGGATGTTACTTTCACGATCTGGCATTCGCACTATAAAAAACTGGAAGTAATCCCGCTCGTCAAAGAGTTTATAGACGAATATTCCATCTACTACAGATATGTCCAATTCAAGACATGTAGCATGTTGTCCGCTATGCTAACACTTCAATGTGTATATATTCTATGTTATCATATGTTATTGTGTTATCTTATGTTTTGCATATATATATATATATATATATATATATATATATATATATATATATATATATATATATATATATATATATACTTATATATATATATATATATATATATATATATATATATATATATATATATATATATAAAATAATAATAATAATAATAATAGGAAAAATAAATGCCATGGCAAAAATGAAAACATCAGGAGATGCGTCAAGTATAACCATAAGTGAGTTGGCAAAGATGATAAACATCACCAGAAAGAAAGTCATTTGTTTTGAAGCTGATACTGCGCAATTTCAAAAAGAGCAGAAGCTACTACAAGCAGCCGTCGCCGTCACGCTATATTGAAACCTTTTTATCGTTGAGACATTCAAGAAACTGCAGGTCATCTCTTTCAAAAATATAATCGGTTGCCCTGAATAATCTCAGAAAACCTAAGAGGAATTGAATGTGTATTAACTGTCAGATTTACTTTAACGACATTGCAGTTAATAAATTATAATTGTGCTTTACTTGTATTTCAGAGGTTAATAATATTCTGAACTGTGCTCACCAGCTTTTCATGTATATGTACTGCTAGAATCCAAGTAAGGTTACAACATAATTCATGTTTCTCCATGTGAAATTTTAGTTTATTTAATGTATTGCAGGCAAATTAGTTTGCTTAAGGTCTTACATAACACAAGAAAAGGCTAAGTTGAGACCCAGTGAAGAAGGACAGGTCAAAGTCAGAAGCTTACAAGAACTAAGGAAAGATCATGAAGATTATGTTGCACCTGGTAGCAAGAGACAAAATACATCAATGTTCAATTGCTGCATTAATGCTCCGATGTTTGATGTACAATTACACAGGGTGTGCAAAGCTAACTTAATTATTAATTTCAGTCTTGTATTCATAGTTTAATTATTAAATACTGAGTAATGTCACATATTTTACCACCTTCAGGTAGCTGTTCCAGCGCTGAATTGAACCTTAGAGACGCTTTTGCTCACCTTGATCCGCAGATATTTTGCCACCAGTATCATAAAGATGAGATTGATGAGCCAATGTTAACACCTGCCAACTTTGATACTTATGTGTCAATGTTGGAAGATGCCCTCATCCTTGAACAGGATGCAGAGATTTAATGAAGACAGTGCAGATAGTTATGAGGATGAAATCCAAACGCTGTTGATGCAAGCTGATGAGAATGATAGCAGTAGTAAAGACCCCTCAACTATCCCTGGCTACCTTTAAGCAGCTAACAGAGGCAAGGAATAAGTGTAGAGAAAGTGCTGATGAAAAGGTTAATAATATTTATTTTCAGATCTTGTATGAAACCGACTTGTACCTAATACTCTATTATTCTTACCCTATGTATTCCTGAAATATGTTTTAATCTTTAGTTTCTATCAATATAGGCTTCTCTTTTATTGTTTGCAATATTGTATTTCAGAAAGACAAAATAGAGATAATCAAGGCCAGATTACCCGAGGAAGCAGTGTTCACTGTTACTGTTATTGGACTTTATTTAATATTTGCATATGTTCCAGTGTTGAATTCACTATTCCAGTTGATTTACACAAGCAAAAATGTGGCATGTTCATTTGTTTTTATTCTTCACTTTTTCATGCTTACTGTTAGAAAAAAAATGTTATTTCAGGAATTGACTGAATGCTTTCTGCATATCACACCGGATGGGTTTCACAAAGACGGTACATTTGACTGAATGTGCACACCCTTTTTTTCTATCTCCAATATTTAGCCAGATAACAATAGTCTGTTGCGCAACAGTGTGAATGAATTTACTAAATCTGTGAAGATCTCACCAAATCAGCAGAGAAAATAAGAGACAGGTTCCAGCCTTTGATACAACTGTTTGGAGCCTGCCAAAGAGTATATTCTCTGAGTAGAGATATGTCTCCAGAGGAGATCACCACACTTGGTGACTACAAATATCCCAATATGGTGTTACATTATCAAAGTTCATGTTTTTCCATTCCGACTATAATTGCTGGTTTCTAACAACTTTTTTCTAGTTCCTTAACACAAATTTTTTCCAAAGTATACATTTAATTGTTTATTTTTTCATGGATAATATGTTGAGTTGATTTCACATGTTTCCCTTTGTTTTCATAAGCCTAACATGATTCTTGTTTTTTAAAGTAAAGGAAAGTAATGAGTATGCCGGCAATGACAATTTACCCAGATGTCTGTAAACTACCAGGGTAAGATTTGTGACACTCTATATTTACTACAACGGTCTTAACGTGGAAAAAACGGACATTTTCACGTCAAGGGTGACGGTTGTCAAAAGTCACACAGCTCTTTGTCTGTCGCGCTATTTTTTTAATGCTAATATACGGCACGAAACCATTATCACAATGCCGAAGTGTCATGATTGCAGTAGAACAGGAAATGTGAGTTGCTCGCAAGGTGATCTGTTTCTGTGCCAAAGATAAAAGCAGAAACGCTTCTCGACTTCAAGTACTGAAAGTCATTCAGAAGAAGTTGAAGAACCTGCTGATACAAGCCCTCAACCGTCTCTCACGGCTGTAGCCGCACAACTTCAAGATATACAACGACAAATGGTATGTCTGCCACCTATAAATATCTTTTCATGGAATCTCCTGTAAACACAGTTTTATTTGATGTCACATGTACCAGTGGTGCCATCACACCTGAATTCATCAACGTGTACAACCCTTTCATTAAAAATTCGTTCACAGTGTCCCATGTAAATGTTCGTTCATTAAAACAAGAATTTTGATGATTTTGCTGTGATGTATGATGATATTTTGCATGAAAAGTTCAAAATCATTGAGTGTCCGTTTTGTTTTGTTTAATTTGGACTCATATTCATTGGAGTTAAATTGTCGTGCAGTCGGAAGGGGTGGCGGTGTTGCCGCCTATATTCACAACTCTGTTAAGTACAAAGTATTATCATGTAATGTAGTACACTCAGAATCTCTTTGGCTAGAAGTAATCGATAGAAAACAAACATTTGTCATAGGAATACTGTACAGGAAGCCAAATACAAATGTACCAGAATTTAGAAATAGTCTTTTAGAGGTCTTCAAAGATGTCAAACTTGATAGGAAACAGTGCATGCTTCTTGGCGATTTAAATATCGACCTGTCAAAACGAGATGATATTGTAGAAGATTACTTTGACACTGTACTGAGATGTTTAAATATGAAGCAGTTGGTATCAAACCCGACTCGAGTCACAATGTTTCACAAACCGTTATAGACCATATTTATACAAACATAAATAAGTGTTCCATTTATACAGGTACAATTGCTGGAGATATTTCAGATCACCTGCCAGTCTTTGCTATATTCAATATTTTGTTTTCAAATGATCTGTATGTGGCAAAGTTTTTACAGGGATTACAAACATTTCAGATTCGAAGATTTCATACATGATTTATCACAGCAATTATGGAACGATGTTTATTCATGTACATATGTTAATGATGCATATAACTTTTTTATTAAACCTTCAACTATTACTGTATTAGACATGCACCTCTTTGCTCACGATCTGTAAAACATGTCAAGAAACGCAAACCATGGATTACCCGTTCCATCATAAATTCAATTCACAGGAAACACATCTTATTTGCTGATATGGTGCATTCGAAGTACGAAGCTAGAACAGCGGTCAAGTATAAAAAAATCAGAAATATCTTGAGAGCTGTGTTAAGAGCTGCCAAGCACAATTATTACGAGTCGTTGTTTATTTAAAATAGTAAAATTTTCACAAGAACATGGAATATTATCAATGAATTACTCGGTTGACGTAACATTAAAACCTGGTATGTCTCTACCAGAACCTTTATCATGTTCTGCAGGCGACAATTAAAATACAGTTACTTATAGTACAAAAATGAAACTCTTAATGGGTTCAATTAGTTTTTCACTAGCGTTGGACCGGATCTTGCCAGAAAAATACATACACCTCACTCTTCCTTTGCAAATTATCTGTCAAATCCCTTAGAAAAATTCGTTCTTTTTGTATGCTGCAACAGAAACGGAAGTTGTTAATTTGTTGACAAGTCTTGATGTGAAGAAGGCAACCGGTTATGACGACTTACCCGCAAAACGTATTCTCAATGGGGCAGAGCATATAGCACAACCTCTTTGTTATAGTTTTAATCTTTCTTTTAAATATCGTAAGTTTCCTGATACATTAAAAATAGCAAGAGTGGTTCCTATCTTTAAAAAAGGTTTAAGGGACGTACCGGGAAACTAACGTCCAATATCGGTATTGCCACTTAATCGTAAAATTCTTGAAAAAACTGTGAATAACCGATTGGTTTGCTATTTGAATAAACATTGTGTTTTCCATAAGCATCAGTATAGTTTCCGAGAAAAATACAGTGAAAAACTTTCTCTTATTAGTTTAATGAATAATTTACTTGAACAAGTCGACCATGGTAATTCTTCCATTGGGATTTTTATTGATTTTGCCAAGGCATTCGATACCATAGATCATTCTATTCTTCTCTCAAAACTTCAACATTATGGTGTTAGGGGAATTGGTTTACAGACAACTTAAATAACAGGTCACACTATGTTTTTAATCCGTGACAAAACGCGGCAAATTTGTTTACCGCAACGAAATTTTAATAAAGGAGTTCGAAAACAGATTTTTTGTGTATTTTCATGCTAAGCTAAAATCTGTCGCATATTGAAATATACCTTATTTCCTTTTTTCCATTTTCGATATCAATTTATCATTTCGAAATAAGCATTATGGTGCTACTGCGTGGCAGAAAGCGGTCAATCGCCCTGTCCAGTTTATTATCAGGCTGGCGTAAATTGAAAATAGAAAATGCAGGCTATTTCCTATTTTCAATTAGGTGCAGACATGCGCAATGACATGTAGTGCCGCCAACCCAGACAGCAAAGGGAGTCCGACGTAATGAAATAATGATTATATTGTAACAAAAATGTATCAAAATTATCCCGCGAATTGAACAGATTTTGACACTGACCCTTGTGGTATGTGAGGGTATGTGCTGGCGTAATTAGCTCGTAACGAGAGAAGGCAGATCAAAAATGTCATCCCCTATTCTAACTTGGATGACTAGGGCGCGTGATGTTTACCCCTCAATAGGCCGCCAAACTAAATTTAGTACAGGCATTGCATGCGCGAAAAGTAATAATATCGCTATACAATAAAAATTGACCCCAAATAGGACACTCTTAAAACGAAACAACTTTTCGTTAAGGGCGACAATTTTTTATTTTTGTGTTTCTCATCTCCTGACCGACCGTATATTTCAGCTCCGACATGAAAATTAAAAAAAAAACTTTTTTTATTTGCGCCACCTCTGAGGTGATCATCCTTGCAACAGCACCACTATCATCATTTGTAAGATTGCGGCGACTCAGACTGAAAGGACAGAGAGCACAGAACACTGAACAGAAAGACAAGAAATTGAAGTGACTGAATGGACAAACATTGAACTGAAACAAATACAGGGTTTTATTTGGTCCTTTTTTTGCGACCGCCCGCCCTGCCCGAGTATTCCCCTGGAGATGCCCCCCCCCCCCCCAAAAAAAAATAAAGGTTGTTGAGACTGTCGGCAGTCGTTTGCGACATTTCGTCGTTGCAGTTGCGCTGGATTCGGCTGAGTCAAAGTATTCGGTATTTGCAGGCATTCCCCGGTAGCGTCACTCTCTCTCAGAGAGCATGGGCAGCCATGCTCATTCCACAAAATTTCAAAATACCCCTAATCTTGGACGACCCCCTTATTTGAGAAATACTGGAGAAAATACGACCAAAATTACCCCCTTACTTACAAAATCCAGGAGAGGGAGACGTAATGTTAGAGTAAGGTCAATGCTGAATTATTGTTTTTACATATATTAACACATCAGAGTCTGAAAGAAACTGTCAACTTTTGAACACGAATGTCAACCCATAAAATTCAGTAGATTTCGAATTACCAGACCAAAGCATACAAAACGCACAATGAAACTTTTGGTGAAGTTTGAGTGTCTGATAGGTATATCCTGAAATATTTAAAACCTTTCTGAAGCCAGGTTTTTAGTAAAGTACGCCCTTTTTCTTGATTTCACGGACCCGTGATAGGGAATAAAAACGCTCCTCTCCCCGTGATTTTAGGACCATGCATGGATACCCATTTCCCCCGACAGTGACACCAACGAGGGCATTCCTGACTCGCGCTACGCTTGCGGCCCCAGTCCCGGGCCCCACCCCAACCCCATATGTGCGAGAGACAATATCAATAATAGAAAAGAAAAGGCACAAGGGACTGTCTATAGTCTAAGTTTTGTTTGCCCTGCCCCAACCAGGCCCTGACAACAGGTGGGCGCTTGGACAAATTGTACCAAGAAGAAAACATCTCTCCCAGGCATTTGTTTGGTTTGATAGATTTATTGACTCGTACATGGCAGACCATTTTGGCATACGCGATGCTCTTTTATAAACCCGAACACGGTTTTGGCACTCACAGGAAAAGCTGGGTACCTATGCTTGTTACGCAAAATTTTAAAACACTCCTTACTTTGATCTGGGGTTTTCAAGAAAAAAAGACACCCTTATAAAATAGCGAAATAGAGGAGAAATATGAAACAGCAAAATAAGTACCTAATTAATCAAGAGACAGTGAAATAATTGCAGATACAGTTACAACCATGTGAATGACCAATGACATCGTCTTGACACATCAGTGTAATCTTTGTTATTGTCTGACAGCTGGCGACCACTATTACAGTCGGGGGGCAACATATGACAACTTTTGGGAAAAGAGTGTTCATGATGATGCCTTTATTAAAAAAGTCACATTTTCACCTTAGCGCTGAAATGGTTGTACGTGTAAGAACATTGTTTACCAGATTTCTAAGTGTTATTCTAATCCTTTCATGGATAAACCTTTGCACAAAGTACGTGTTTTCACGGGCCTAGATGATGAACAAAAACTCCCGCTTTTCCATGATTTTGAGAACACGCTTGGGTATCCAAATTTCCATTAGAGTACCAAAATCAGGTTTATAACCCCTTTGTGAAGGGCAAATCTGGCACCAAATACGAATCCTCTTCCGGGCTGATGATTCGATGAATGTAATATACAGTCACAGTCCCTCCCAGGAGCTGTGTTACAGTGTAACAATTACCGTTCGACGCACCGTCTCTCTGACGTCTGCGTTAGCGACGCAGCATGCCACTGCGCATGACTGCACCAAATTTGAAATAGGAAATAACCTTTATTTCCTATTTTCAATTTACGTAGGGCTGGTGAGTAAACAAGGCTTCGCGTTGGCCGCCGCAATCTGCTATCCGGACTTAACATTATGCTTATTTCGAAATCATACGTTTATATTAGAAATAGGAAATAGAAATATAAGTATATTTCAATATTCAATACATTTTAGCTTACAAAAAAAATCAACACAAAATCTATTTTTTTATCACAATTTCGTTGTGGTAAACATATTGGCCGCGTTTTGTCACGATTGTTTTTGTTGACGTTGAGTATGTTGAGTATCCCAGGGCTCTGTAATTGGCTCTACACTACTTTTGATGTACATCAATGATCTTCCTAATTTTTCAAAATATGTTGACTTTAGGCTTTTTGCCGACTATTCCAACCTTTTCCACACTTTTTCACGTGAAACACGCACTGTATATCTTTCTTTTGTGGATGTACATTTACAAGACGTTGTTCAATGGTGTGAAGCTTATAAGCTGACATTTAATATAAGTATAACAAAGTATGTACTTTTTCACAGCAATCGTAACTCTGAAACACTACAAGGTAATTTATCTGTAAAGAATGTTATCATAGAAGAAGTTCTACAAGCATCTTTTGTTGGGGTTGTTTTTGATAAACATTTGACATGGACATTTCATATTAATGATATACATAATGGTGTAAGAAAAAAGTAGGAATCATATTAAGGCATAGAAATTATATACCACAGCAAATTCTAGTACTGCTGTACAAAGCTTTTATTGAACCAAATATTATGTATGTTTTTGAGGTATGGGGAAGTACATATCCATCATACTTACATCATATTTTTATCACCAAAAAGATGCTGGTACGAATAATTACGTTTTCAAGATTTCGAGAGTCTACTGCTGCTTTATTCTTCAGACTAGGTATACTGGATGTCTATGACCTTCACAAATTACTTCTGGGAAAATTAATGTTTGATTTGCATTATCAAGATATACCGCATAATTTGAGTGATTACTTTAGATTAGCTGATCATTGCTATGACACTCGATTTAATCTTGGCCAAAGCTTGTCTTTACCGAAAGCACGCACAACTGCAGGACAGTTTGCCATTTTATATGTGGGTGCCAACGTCTGGAACAACCAACCCAATATTGTCAAACAAAGTGCAACAAGAGATTTATTTATAAAATCATTAAGACATTATCTCGTAAGTGAATACCAAGATGTGTGAATATTCATCTTTTTTTTCAATTCAAATGTAGAATTTTGACTAACAATTGACATAATTAGCCCTTTAAAACAAACATTGCGATGTAAATTTCATGAAAATGGGACCAGGCTCGATTAGCTATAAGCTATTATTCCTGGCACCAAATTGCCTCTTTCCTCGCCATTGCATACCTTGTATACCTTGTAAACTTATACTTATATTTAGAATTGGCAGTAAAGTAAATAAAATGTTATACTAAGTTATACAATTTGACTAACTGCTTGTTTATAGTATGTCATGATGAATGTTTTGTCATCGAATCTGAAGGAGAAAAATATATCATTTTTCTCTTCATTTTTCATATTGTACACAAGTTCATTGTGATAGAAAATAAAATTGCCGTGTTCCTGCTTTGGACTTAGTTGAAATTAGCATCTATTAATTTGCAAATTGAATAAAATGTAAAAATTTGACAAATCTAGTAAAATGACTGGCATTTGTATTTTTTTTTGTTTATGAGACTTAATTTTAAATGGTCTAATTTGTGTTAGAAATTATTAAAACATTTTCATTAGGTGTTCATGGAATAAATATTTAACATGCTGCAGTGCATGCCAGTACAACTTCGCCGATGCTAACATGTACACCTATTAATGACTGTTAACCAGATGCGAAAAGCGCCACCTGTATGCACTTCGCGGCGCAGTGTAAATGAAGTTACTTTCCACACAGTATTAGGTAATGAGGGGATTATTGACGATGAATTTTCTGGCCAGCATTATGGCAATGCGGACCATGATATGCTCACCTTCAATCCCAAAACACGATACGGACTATGGCTGACCCTTACCTCCATGGGTTCACCCATGGAGCTAAAAAAGGACGTCTCCTGCTTGGAGGAGGGACTGTCCGGTATCAATGGTCAATGGGCACTGTTTTTCAACGTTTTGACTTCAGCGTCGGTTACGCAATGAAGCGAAGGAACGTCCTTCCATGGAGGTAGCAGAGACCTCCATGGTCCTCCTGTTAGCCATATCCTTGCCCCGAAAACGACTACTTCAAATTTCCATTGGATTACGAGAAAGTGGATGTATTCTGATAATTTTCTGGAACTACCAGGCTGTGATCATGTAATCAAATCATTAGCCGTTTTCCAAAAGATCTCTTGATATTATTGTAGTGTGTCATGATCAAAGCTTCACTTAATTACAATGCTGAACCTCTTTCTATTTCTATACGCATCAACCAAATTGTTATCCATATGTTCTCCATCGTAATATGTTCATGAAAAAATTTGAATTGATATAGCGTTAACGTTAGTGGATAGATGTAAGGACGATTATTAATATCCAACTTGGTTTGGTAAATAAACTAGGTCAGTCCAACTACAGCAATAGGCTCTCCACGATGTTATATCGGAAGCCAGAGCTTCAAGTAAGCGTCAATGGGATTTGATAGGAAGCGAAGACTCTGGTTTCAAGTGGCAGATAAAATAATTTTTTCGACGTTTCGGTCCTACAAAGGGACCTTCTTCAGGAATCAAAAATGAATAAAAACATAGTCGGCAATGATAAAAATTACAGAACATTGGTATAAAATGACGCTGGAAATGGGTTAAAAAGAGTAGTAGTACATGAAAAAAAAATGCATCCTTAGCCTAAAACATTTTGAGGGGAGTTAAAAACAATAAAAAGTTACCAGTCCTTTTTGAGGTGTCCATTCGGAGCAAGGGTGTCGAGCTCATTAATAATATTGACTTGAACTTGGTTTGGTGTAAAATTCCGTCGTTGATGTTGATTGATATTCTTGAGGTGACACTGCAAATGACTTTTCTTCTGTTTAGGTCTCTTCAATTGGTTGTCAATATTGAGCCATCAGAAAACAATTAGAAATCAAAATTATTAATGAGCTTGACTCCCTCGCCCCGAATGGACTCAACAAAAAGGACTGGTAACTTTCCCTCATAAGCTAGGCAGTCCCTCCCATATTTGCATCTCATTAAGCACTCAGCTAGTGACTTTCTTCTCATGATTCCATTAGTTTTTGATCAAAAACCAGGACCACAAATGTTCCGAGCCTTTTAACGATAAGTATTATTTATTCTTTTTAACTTCCCTCAAAATGTTTAAGGCTAAGGAAGCATTTTTATTTTTTTTTATTTTTTCGTGTACTACTACTCTTTTTAACCCATTTCCATCGTCCTTTTATTCCAATGTTCTGTATTTTTATCATTGCCGACTGTGTTTTTATTCATTTTAGATTTCTGAAGAAGGTCCCTTTGAAGGATCGAAACGTCGAATAAATGATTTTATCTGCCACTTGAAACCAGAGTCTTGCCCTACTGTCAAACCTATTAATATCGTTAGATAGAAGGCAAATGATTCAAAATTTAAAGGGAAAAAGTCGCCCATTTTCTAATGAATTTTGTCTGATACGAGATACTGCTTATGTTATTTGACATGTTGAAAGATACTTATTGAATGGGTGACCATGGATAGATTTGGCCCAGGTTTTAGACACGATACATGGAACTACGTCGAAAAGGAATTAATGGTTGTGACCATTATTTATTTTCGCCATGGTTGCATTTAATTTGTCTAAAACCGGGGTCAAATATATGCATGGTCACCCATTTAATCAGTATCTTTCAACATGTTAAACAATATAAGTAGTATCTCGTGTTGGTGTGTACATGCGTGTATGTGTGTTTGTATATATATAAAGAGTAAAAAAAAATAAAATAAAACAATATATAAAGTAAAACTATAAGCACAAATTCAATTGTTCTACGCATCAAGCACATTGTTATCCATTTTGTGTCATCCTTTTAGTGTCATCCGTTTTTGTAGCATGCGCGTGGCAGATATAGCTGCTTTGATTCAACTATGGCGGGTCATATTTACGGTACGGACGAGCGCTTTCATTAGGAGTGTTCCCGGTTGTTGTTGGTGTTTCCAATAGGTCTTTTTTCGTTGTATATTCTTGTTGAAAAATTTGCGTCGATATAGCCGTTAAAATCGTGGATTGATTCAAAGCCCCAGTATTTGTAACTTTAACCTTTTTTATGTTCGAGATTACATGTTATTCTCTTACATCCATCGTGAAATGTTGTTCAGTAAAGAAATAAGCCAAATTTGTGCTCCTGTAGTGATATACAAACGCTAATATAGTCCGATCTAGTTAGATTGCCGCGCAGGTTTGTTGACAACTTGTAGGCTGTGCACGTGACCGAGAACGCCGATACTGATGACATCATTGAGCCTGCAACATTCCTGAGGCCATGCCATGCACGCCACACCGCCTGGGTAATCGCCCATGGTCGCCGGCTGAATGACCTGCGAATGGTTTTATTTTGTTCTTCTCTGTTCAAATACGTACTGCTACTGTGTTTCAGAGGATACAGAACTTTAGCAGAGGAGGCTGACATTCTATTCTGGTACCGTGTGCGATATATAGGCCTACGGATTATTCAAACTTCAGTCGTCAGTGCACCGATGCGTACCGTACCCTGCAGTTGGTCACTCCCGGTACCGATGTAAAACCAAGACGACACTATATACACTTAACTTGGCTCACTTCTGTAGGCAAATAGCTATCAAAATTGAGTAACTTGAAGTAATAAATTTCAGCTGATTGTTGCTTAGCGGCAAGGTGATAGCGAAATCGAAGCAACATAGTTTGGCAATGTATGGTAGGCCGTCGAATGCAGTGAACGCGATGGCCTTAAGCAGCAAGTAAGGGAACCGTCAGTATTTACAACCTGGGGGTCATCTTAAAATTTAAAGCTAATAAGGGGTGCTCAAAATGTTTTCTCTTTGTCTTATTCTGTGCTCAATGACAGAATGATTACTTGATAATATATATTTTCACTGATACATGTTAAATAAAAAGAAAATAAATACTCTAACAGAACAATAAATATCAACTGGATGAAGCAAGGCAAAAAACACTACAAGTAGCTTCTACTACTAGCAATACTTATTATGAAAGTCTTAGAGAAAATAGTGACGATGAGAATGATATCGTTGTTCATGTACTCATCAGTGGTGATGATGATGTCACACAGTATAGTTTTCTACAGTCGTTACCAGAGGTGGAAGGAGAGGCTGGGTCATGGAGAAATATTCTCGACAGATATCATTATTAGTGCACAGGATCTAGGACAAAACTGAACTGTCGTGAATTCATCCTTTATATTATCATAGAAATGTAAATTTTAATTGACTTGAGTTCAACAACCATTTGGACATCTAACCATACCATAATGACATGCTACCCATCCAAAATTTAACAACACTATATGGTTGGAGACTGGTTATTAGGTGAGCTTTTATATCTACATATTGTTACATGGGCTCAGGTAAGCAAAAATTTCTGTTAGAGAGACGGTTAAGTCATCATGGTTGGGTGGGGTGTGACTAAAAATTACGGAGTTTCTAATGTAATTCCTCCGACCCCTAGGTGGTAAATAATGACGTCTCCCTAAACAGCTGTGAACGCCGGATTCAGAACGATGGGATCAGTATACGCACGGCTGATATCTCTGCGAAAATTTAGAAAAAAAACAATGGAGCTACTGCTAAGATATTGACAGACTCTCGGCTTTTGATGCATCAGTTTTTGAGCTTTTATACTTGTAAAAACGCATTCTGAATACAGCGGTAAATTTCTCCCAAACGCGAAAGGCGAACACGCGGGCATTCTGCAATGGACGCTGTCAACTTTATGCCTTGCAGCAGGCCACATGCCAATGTCGGCCCGGGTGCGCAGGAGACGACTTTGCAGTGAGGCTGGGATCTCTTGTGTTCAAACTTCTACCATGCCTGGAGCTCCATCGCATCACAGCTAGCCGATAATTGTACCACTGTAGTCCTTGTGAGGATTAGACCCCGTTACGTTCGATATTATTTGGAAACACTTTTAAATTTAATAAGTAAGACATTTGTACTGCATTCATAAAATATAAGTTTTCCTTTCTGAGCGTTTTCAATTGCGGCAACGATATGCGAAGTTGATACGCTGTGTTGCCTGCAGCACGCAGCGTAGCCTGGCCACAAACCTTCGTTTGAGTAGACGGAGCAGAATCAGTCCCGTCATATATTTTCAACGAAATTTTCATTATACTCCATAATGGAAGAAACGACTAGTTCAATGATTACAATGGTGAAGAGTTGATTTTTTATTCTTATATGTTTTTCTCCTTTTTCTCTCTCAATTCATTCAGCAAACTTGATCTCCTTACCGTCGGTCACAACGTGCAATTCCTTGCATGAAGCTTGCAATTGACTACCTCCGTCGTTAGTTTAGCTGTTCAAGACGTTTGTTTTCACGGCTCACTATTGTCGGAACAATCTGTAAACACTTACATATTTATATCTTTCCGGTACTTCACCCAACTTTCGCGCGTTTTTAGTTGGATCTTTAGTTTCGATGGACCTGACCTTTTCGCAGAGCATAAGTTTCTATGGACGCCACAGTAAAACTTGCGTAGATGTGGTTGAGCAGGCGCGGTGGTGTGATTACGTTTTGTTTCGTGTGTCAAGAAAACCTAATTTCTAGTCCGGAAAAGAAGTCATTTTTCACTCCTTTTACTGTTAATCGTGAGGCGGGCTGGGCATGCAAGCCATGCGATTCAGTATTAATTATGGTCTACTTTTACATACTGAGGATGTCATTTTAATTAAAAATATGAAAAAAAATTGTTAAAAGTTACAAATACTGGGGCTTTAAATACGGTTATATATATATATATATATATATATATATATATATATATATATATATATGTATATGTATATGTATATGTATATATATATAAATATATAAAGTAAAAACATATAATATTACAAAAATATAAAGTAAGACTATAGTACAAATTGAGTTGCTCTACGCATGAACAATATTGTAACCATATTGTTGTACATTTAGTGTCATCCTCTTAGTGCTATCCATTTTCGTTTCAACCGAGGCGGGTCGTGCTTACGGTACAGACCAGCATTTTCGTTACGAGTGTTTTCAAATGCTGTTGGTATTTCCAATAGGTGTACATTCTACATAGGTATATATTATTGAAAAAAATGAATTGATATAGCAGTAACGATAGTGATAGATGAAAGGACGATAATTAGTATCGTTAGATAAAAGGTTACGTGACACTTTTAAAAAAATGATTCGAAATTTAAGTACATATAAAATATTAACTCACCCATCATTGGATTCGCTGCAAAACATAAGATAAAACAATAACATATAACAATATATATATATATATATATATATATATATATATATATATATATATATATATATATATATATATATTCAGGAGCAGTTCAACAGTTTACAGTTTAAATTCACTCGGATGGAAATAAGTACAGTAATGTTCTAAAGTATATCATGCATGATTGTGTCATCAGCAGTTTTAGTTTATAACAATTAATTTACAGCAAAGAAATAACATCATGAAAATCTCCTAGGTGTTCATCAGTTATTTGCCAAGGCGACCGTTTCGGGGATTTGAAAACAATATAATCGACTGCTTTGCCTCCCGAAGGAGTACTGATCAGGTACCACCACAACTTAAGTTTTATCTGAGTCTGATATTGCAAATGATATCTGCCGGAGTTGCATTAATTTTTCAAAAAGCTGAGGATGTCTTCACATTTCTTTATGAAACTGTTGATGCTTTTATGTTGTTGTCCTCCTTGAGACAATATCTTGTTGCAAAGGTTAGCTTTTTGAATAAATTTTTCTATTAGAAGTGTTGCACGAGCAATGCGGAAATATTCTGACAATACGGTGCCATATAAAAAGTACGAAGGGATGTTACTTTCGCGATCTGGCATTTACACTATAAAAAACGAACTAATCGCCCTCGTCAAAGAGTTTATAGACGAATAGTCCACCTGCTATAGATGTGTCAAATTCAAGATATATAGCATGTTGTGCATTATACTAACACTTCAACGTATATATATTCTATGTGATTATGTTGTTGTGTTATCTTATATTGTGCAAATATATATATATATATATATATATATATGTGTGTGTGTGTGTGTGTGTGTGTGTGTGTGTGTGTGTGGAAAAACAATTGCTATGGCAAAAATGAAAACATCAGGAGATGTGTCAAGTAAAACCATTAGTGAGTTGGCAAAGATGATTAACATCACCAGAAGGCAAGTCATTTGTATTGAAGCTGATACTTCGCAAGTTCAAAAAGAGTAGACGCTACTCCTAGCAGCCGTCGCCGTCACACTATATTGAAACATTTCTATCGTTGAGACATTCAAGAAACTGCAGGTCTTCTCTTTACATCAAATATTCGGTTGCCCTGAATAGTCTCAGAATACCTAAGATGTATTGAATGTGTATTAACTGTCAGATTTACTTTCAGGAAATTGCAGTTAATAAATTATAGTTGTGTTTTACTTGTCAGTAAGAGGTTAATAATATTCTGAAGTGTGCTCACCATCTTTTCATGAATATGTACTACTACGATACAAGTAAGGTTACAACATAATTCATGTTTTTCCAGGTGAAATTCTAGTTTATTAAATGTATTGCAGGTAAATTAGTTTGCTTAAGGTCTTACATAACACAAGAAAAGGATAAGTTGAGACCAAGTGAACAAGGACAGGTCAAAGTCAGAAGCTTAGAAGAACTAAGGAAAGATCATGAAGATTATGTTGCAGCTGGTAGCTAGAGACAAAATGCCTCAATGTTCAATTACTGCATTAATGCTCCAATGTTTGATGTACCATTACACAGGGTGTGCAAAGCTAACTTAATTATTAATTTCAGTCTTCCACTCATAGTTTAATTATTAAATACTGAGTAATGTAACATATTTTACCATTCTCAGGTAGCTGTTCCAGCACGGCATTGAAACCTAGAGACAGCTTTTGCTCAGCTTGATCCGCAGATATTTTTGCCACCAGTATCATACTGATGAGATTGATGAGCAAATGTTAACACCTGCCAACTTTGATACATATGTGTCAATGTTGGAAGATGCCCTCATCCTTGAACAGGATGCAGAGATTTAATGGAGACAGTGCAGATAGTTATGAGGATGAAATTCAAACACTGTTGATGCAAGCTGATGAGAATGATGGCAGTAGTCAAGACGATGATGAAAACACCCCTCAACTATCCCTGGCTACATTTTAACAGCTTACAAAGGCAAGGGATAAGTGTAGAGAAAGTGCTGATGAAAAGGTTAATTATATTTATTTCAGATCTTGTATGAAACTGACTTGTACCTAATACTCTATTTTTCTCATCCTAGTATTCCTGAAATATGTTTTAATCTTTATTTTCTATCAATATAGGCTTCTCTGTTATTGTTTGCAATATTGTATTTCAAAAGACGAAATAGAGATGATCAAGGCCAGATTATCCGAGGAAGCAGGGTTCACTGTCACTGTTATTGGTCTTTATGCTACGTTTGCATATGTTCCAGTGTTGAATTCACTATTCCAGTTGATTAACACAAGCAAAATGAGGCATGGTCATTTGTTTTTACTCTTTATTTTTGCATGCTTACTGTTAGAAAAAAAATGTTAATCAAGGAATTGACTAAGTGCTTTTCTTCAGTTCACACTGGATGGGTTTCACAGAGAGAGTACATTTGACTGAATGTACACACTGTATTTTTATATCTAATATTTAGCCAGATTACATTAGTCGGTTGTAGAACAGTGTGGTGAAATTTACTA
The DNA here is from genome assembly GCA_001465055.1 of Ptychodera flava. NCBI lineage: Eukaryota > Metazoa > Hemichordata > Enteropneusta > Ptychoderidae > Ptychodera > Ptychodera flava. The sequence goes on along the minus strand of LD345123.1, from coordinate 219,468 downwards.
AATCTGTAAAGATGTCACCAAATCAGCAGAGGAAATAAGAGACAAGTTTCAGCCTTTGATACAACTGTTTTGAGTCTGCCAAAGAGTATATTCCCTGAGTAGAGATCTGCGTCCAGAGGAGATCACCACACTTGGTGACTACAAATATCCCAGTATTTTGTTACATTATCAAAAGTTTATGTTTTTCCATCCCCAGTGCAATTTCTGGTTTCTAACAACTTTTATTCTAGTTCCTTAACACATAGTTTTTCCACAGAACACATTTAATTGTTTAATTTTTATGGATAATATGTGAAGTTGATTTCTTTTGTTTCCCTTTACTTTTATTAGGCTAACATGATTCTTGTTTTTTAAAGTCAAGGAAAGTAAGTTATACAAAGTTATACAATTTGACTAACTGCTTGTTTATAGTATGTCATGATCAATGTTTTGTCATCAAATCTGAAGGAGAAATATATTTTTCTCTTCATATTTCATATTTCATACAAGTTCATTGTGATAGAAAATAAAATTGCCGTGTTCTTGCTTGGGATTTAGTTGAAATTAGCATCTATTTATTTTTAAATTGAATAAAATGTTAATATATGACAAATCTAGTAAAAGGACTGGCATTAGTTTTTTCTTGTTTACGAGACTTAATTTTAAATGGTCTAATTTGTGTTAGAAATTATTAAAACATGTCCATTCATTGTTCATGGGATAAATATTTATCATGCTGCAATACATGCCTTTACAACTTCGCCGACACTAACATGTACACCTATTAATGACTGTTAACCAGATGAGAAAAGCGCCACCTGTATGCACTTCGCGGCGCAGTGTAAATGAAGTTACGTTCCACACAGTATTAGGTAATGAGGGGATTATTGACGATGAATTTTCTGGCCAGCATTATGACAATGCGGACCATGATATGCTCAACCTAAATCCCAAAACACGATGCGGACTATGGCTGACCCTTACCTCCATTGGTTGACCCATTGAGCTAGAAAAGGACGTCTCTTGCTTGGAGGAGGGACTGTCCGGTATCAATGGTCAATGGGCACTGTTTTTCAACGTTGTGACTTCAGCGTCGGTTACGCAATGAAGCGAACGAACGTACTTCCATGGAGGTAGCAGAGACCTCAATGGTCCTTCTGTTCACCATATCCTTGACCCGAAAACAACTACTAGGCATATTATATCATTTTTTTTCAAATTTCCATGAAATAACGAGAAAGTGGATGTATTCAGATAATTTTCTGGGACTATCAGGCTGTGTTCACGTAATCAAATCAGTAGCCGTTTTCCAAACGATCTCTTGATATTATTGTAGTGTGTCATGATCAACGTTTCACTTAATAACAATGCTGAACTTCTTTCGAGAAACTTAGAAATAAAGATCGATCAATTTTACCATGTGTACACGCCAACGAAATGCTGTTGTTTAGCAGGAGCGGAGATTAAACCCTGTAGGTCATGACTGCCTTCTGATCTGAATGAATCAATGGATGTAAAAAATATATGGCCAATAAAATGATTTATTTAGGACAGAGGTAATATGTCAACCACTTCATGTAATTTTATTTTTCTGACAGTCTTGTATTTTTTTCCTTCTTGGAACGACTCGAATAAAAACATAAATACAAAAAAAACTATCGTCTTTGCTGAAAAACGAAGTAAATCCTCCTGGCCTATAATACTTAATTATTGTCATAAAACCTCTCTTAATTTCACATGCTTTGTAAATTTGCTCCTTTGCTCTGTTGCTCGACAATACATTTTAATGCCCGACCTCGAAACCATAATATTAATATACCAAATTTCTTATCATTTGTCTATCTCTTCAACTTAAAACAAATTTCAAAATGTTTTGATACCGTTTAAAATCATTTGTCAAATCAAGTATTTCTGTTTTTACCTATTCCCTAGAGAAGGGACGCCTATGGAACAATCTCCATCCTCTCATGCGAGTACATGGTGTCAACATGTTATCCTGAGGAGCGCCCTCTATCAACAAGTGCGTTGAGTCGCAACTTACGGGGATTGGAAAAGCGATTTATTTCCACCACTCAAATAAATCTCAAGGGACTCCGATAGTTGTCTGTCATAAACTACCGGAAAAGTTACAAAAGTTACATTGGCTACAAGTCCAGAAACGAACCTATTTTAAAAGTTTTTGCTTCACATAAAATCATTATTGCATGCCTAGCCCCAACTTATCTCACAGAAATGCTTACAGTACGTGATACTGGTCGCACCCTTAGATCCCAATCTTGTGGTGCGATCATTCTGCATCAGCCAGTTTGCAACACAGCTTTTTATGGCAACAGAACCTTTTCTGTATGTGCCCCTGTTTTTAGAATGCTTTGCCATATTACATAAGGCTGGTTAATTCTTTTTAAAGATTAGAAGTCTGTTAGAAAGGTACCCTTTTAGATCTTTTTATTTCTAGACTGGTTCATTTTTTTTTCTTTTATCTCGCAATTTTTTCCAATTATTTTATCTCACGGTGTTTTGTAGCGTTTATCACGCAATTTAGTTTATCTTTTTCATTTTTCATGTTGTGAAAGCGCATTGAGAATTTTTAATGTAATTGGCTCTACAGGAAATAAATATTATTAGTCGCGCCAGTGGCTTACTGACTACGCATGCGCATATTCCTAATATGCTATGCGACTAACCGGAAGTGTATCCTACATTCATGGGCGCCGCCATGTTTTGCGTATTCGTAAATAAACAAATACGAAACGTGCAAATTATTATTTTATAACATGCCATTAATAAAATATATCTTTTATTAGGACGTTAGTGTTATTCTCCACCTTGTCGCTGATACAAAATATCGTTAATCTCACGTACAAAAAATAGAAAATGGGAGAAAACTGTCGTGCATATGATCGGAGGTATACGCAAATAACGCTGGAATTGAATTTCAGTAAAGCGCCCCCTGTGTAAATAACTAGATTCAAAAGTTGCCTGTTTTATAGACGGAACGCTCTAGTTTTCAGCTTGTTAGTGGAATGTGTGAAGTGCGGTTAACGCTGCAACGGTAATGATGGCATAAAACGTCCCTTGTTTAACACACTAGGCTGTTATCATTGTAAAAATTTCCATTTTTTTCCACCATTTTTACACATTACAGAAAGTATATACATGCACTGCTGGAGGGTTTGACGTCGTGTACGTACGTGAACTGCTTTCATCAGAGGGAAACTGGGCATAGTTGTCATACGAACGTATATGAAGTAACAATTAATTCTATTTTATCATGAATCAATACAAATAACATCGCCAATCTTAACCCCTGGCGCGACACCAAGGGCTGAGCCCTATATAGTAGTATTATTAATTTTATGTTTTGTCTTATTGTATCAAGTATATCAGGGGTAGACGAACGTGTGGGCGTACCCACAGATTAATGACCTATGCCACTAGCAGGCAAACAAGGGTAACTCCGTGAAACCATTCCATGAATGGCGTCTATTTTGCTGCCCATATATTATAGTAACAATGCGGGTACACTTCCGATTACTCGCATAGTATATTATGAATCTGCGCATGCGTAGTCAGTAAGCCGCTGGCGCGACTATTAAAACCTGCAGCAAAGGTGCTCAGTCAGCATTTTTGCAAAAGTGACTTTTCAAAGTAAAACCTACAATCATCACGTTCTCTTAAAATAAAGCATGATGGGATATCTACATGTAATCCTATGTCATGGCTAATTTCCAATAGCCCCGGGTAGTCTACTTCCTTGATGGAAATGTCCTATGACGACAAAATACAGCATTGAAAACCCCCACCTTTCAGCCCTAGATCACGTGCAACATCAAGTGCGCAAGTGCATACAGTCAGTATTGTCGTGAACCAAACAGGTGAAGGAATTTGCATTTGAAATGAAACTTTTTAATAAGGCAGTGAATCATAAGGTATTTGATTGAATTTCTCGGCTACATTGGTCATACTTAGATATTTTCATAGTAAAAGTGCGAAAACCATGTTGTACTGATTAAAAACATATCTAATGAAATTCAGTTCTCTGGCTATATAACGAAAATAAATCTGATATCTGTAACTCAATTTGATAGGTCGTCAAAACTTCAGCAGCTATACCTATTTTCAGTCATGTTTGAAGGTTATGAGTATCACATATCATAATTAGCAAATTTACACATTGATGCCTTTTAGTTATTAGGCCATTAACAAAATTCAGTGGAGTGGATTTGATCCAAGTTGCATTAAACATACTTTTGCCTTAGGAACATGTTTTAAGTTACAACATACTACCATTTTGTAATATTTAAAGAATTCAATTTTCGAAGTTTGATGAGTTTCACATACCATTATATATATATATGGAACATAGTGAATTGCGATGAAAAGTGCCACACCCGCTGCAAACACTGAGAGAAATATCTAAGACGATGCATTTAAAAATATAAATCGAATTATAATTCCTTAAAGATTGCCTTACACCGGTATGTCTATTATCATTTGCTGTATGGAAATATCAATACATATTTGCAAAGGCAGAAAGTTGGACTTCTAACAATAACTAGTATCGATATGTGTTTATTTGAAACAGAAATATAGTTTTTGCCGGCCAACGTCATAAAATTCATACGGATTTTATATATGAAAAATATATGCACATATATATATATATATATATATATATATATATATGATTTATGCTCTACGCTTTTATTTATATGGTTTAGCTGTTTGTAAATGGTATTTTGATAAATAATATTTGTCTTGAAAGATCCCTTTTTAAACCAACGTTGAGCATTTGTTTAATAGCGTGTATTTGTCACCATCTATACTATGTAGCTTTTTCATACATAGAGATTGCATGGCTTGCTTATGCCAGAGTAACTCGATTTTAAAAACAGAGCGAGGGAAATAATCTATGAAATTTTAAATGCATTTACAAGGATAAATACTAAACTTAAAGTACAAATCAAATGGTCTACTCACCCATTGTTTGCATCGCTGCTTAATGAATAAAATATTCATAAAAAATAATGTAAATAGTCTACTCACCCATTGTTTGCATCGCTGCTTAATGAATAAAATATTCATAAAAAATAATGTTAATGTTAAAACAAAATTGCTTCCTACCTTTAGTTTATCTGTCTTGAAATATATAATTTCGAAATTCTATACTTATATGAAGACTGACAGATATGTATTTATAATAGATGTATCATGTTCTTATGTGTTATATTTGAATATTACTGTGATGTGGAGTATGAATAAATAGCGATTAGACAGGTGTAGCAGTGGTAGATTTTTTTTCAAAATAAACAAAGAATAATACCATGGTAGTCTTTAATACAATTTAAGCATATTATAATGCTTATATGAATAGGTTATTGCCCAATATCGCCTGTTTCTTTGTCGTATCAACATGAGTATCATTTGTGCTGCGTCCGACACGAGACGAAGTCGAGTGCCTTACGCAGCAAAAAGACACGAATGTTGATACAACACAAGGAGGGGGCGATATTGCGTAATAACCGATATATCATATATCCATGCCCATTACTTTACTTATAGTACGAAATACATTACATTTTGAGGCTAAGCTTATACTTTATTACACCTTGCGCATAAATATCACAATATTTATGTGAACAGCCTTCATTTATAAACTATACGAAGAAGTCGACATAACGCGCAACATCGCTGCAAGTCCTCCATATCTCAATGAACCCCAAAACAAAAGACATCGGGATTTACAAATCGTCATACAGGAGGAACTTTTTAAGGTGCTATTGAAATTACAACCAATCAAAAACTGCCCTCAGCTTTCAATCTGTAATGATTTCAATCGCACTCGATCGTCGTACGGCACGGGACTCGCGCGTAGACGGGCCGCCATTTTGTTTGTTTACCCTTATAATGCCATGTCAACAATCGTAGCGCGCGACATTGCTGTCACGCCACACGCCCACTACTTCTTGGGGGTAGACCGTTCACAGTGCAAATGGCAGAATGTTTGCTAGAGCTTGAATTAACCAAAATATATGAGGACTTTAACAGGAAATCCATGGGACAACATAAGACTAAACATGTTATTTCCGTATTTGGCAACCGGAAATAACAGTGTTCCCCGAAGCACTTCAATATTTTATGTCGGCGACATTTTGTCTCTAGCGGGGAGCGGCAGTCGTTTTTTGATTACGTTGTTTACCAACAAACTGATAAAGTAGTACGGGAAAAATAAAAAAACGATGACTTTTATCGCCCATATCTCGACGATATTTTACGGTGTATGTCACAAGGATGAAGTGATATTGGCATGGGTATATGACAAAGGATTATATTATTACGATGTGATCTTGATGAAAGTCAACATTTGCGTTCAAGGAAGTATACATACAGATTGGGCAGGTAAAGAAGCAACAAATGAAATAATATGCAAATTCCTTCAAACTATTGTAGAGCTGAGAGGCAAGAGGAAAATTCTTGACAGTCGGTCATTAAATAGAAAATTTAGTCATGAAGACATACGAAATGAAATGCTTGGAACATAGCTTGATTTCTGCTCACTAACGTTTCATTCAAATATCATCAAGAATATATAACCGTGTGCTAAAAGACTCGTAATCTTATTTTGACAAAAAGGAGCGGTTTAATGACCATGCAATCATCGACAAACAGTTTTGCCTAATTTAGATGACGGCATTAGATTAGTTAAGAGAAAGTTTTAGAGTCACTGAAAATACTTATTACTTTACTTCTCGCTAATGGGAGGTGAAAGGTTATATCTTTTAAACATCGGTAAAGATAAATTTGTATAGAGTCATATACTTCTTTTTAACAAAGTAAACAACAAAGGCTATATTGAACAAATAACTTTCCTATACTCTTCATCTGACAATGTACAAAAACGGCCGATACTTTTCGCTTCACTGATCTAATGCCCTCATCGTCCGCTAATTGACAGTACACTTTTCTTTAAAAAACAAGAACTTATTTAGTGCCAGAAAAACTTCACGAGAAGCTAATTTAACCCTAGTTAATTTCTTTAAAATTGTGCTAAAAACCAAGCAAGATATACCGTTAAAGAGACGCACAAAACAGACAGACATCGGTACATCGGTTCGTCTGTGAACACGCGGGCAATATTGCTTTACACAGGAACATTTTTTGTTGAACCTATTAGAGGGTTAGTTATTACTTGAAATTAATTTGGTTCCTAATATAACGTCACTTTCTACGAATGCAGTGAGTTCTATCATACAAATGCTGCATTGTCATTTATACCGATTCATTGTCATCTGTTATTACACCGGATGTGATTGACATATACGCAATATACTCACTTTGGTGTTCCGTTGTTTCACACCTCGCTGTGAAATAACAAGAAAAATACATTTTTAGTTATTTGATCAGGTTTATGCACTAATTTTACATTCTGATGACATACTCTTCAGGAAAATTTTATGAATATCATCTTCCTGTAGATACTTACAGTCGTGCTAGCCTTGTTATGTAATATCTAATATACATTGTTTGTGAAAATAAATCTATCTTTGAGAATCATAAACAGAAAGTTCATTGAATATGCAAATGAACCCTTAATTAACTTGACACAACTTAGTGCTTTACACCGCTGTTAGATATTAGTCAGGTCAGTATCTTCAGCAGAACTCATCAAATGGGCTGAAGTCAAATACGAGTTATATGACTATTTGTAAAACTTCATAAAATATACAAATGAGCTATTTATTAACTTTACACTGCCCAATGCGTCTAACTGTAATTAGATATTTATCAGATCAATATTTGTTGCTCATATCATCAAGTTTCATGCAGGAATTTCATGTAATGTCACTAATAACAAAAGTTCATTAATATGCCGATGAGCAGATAATTGACATGATATTCATAGTATCGTCATAATGTTCTCAGATCGTCATCTCTGATAAGTTTCATGAAATTGTGTGCAGTATTTCATGATATTTGTCTACACTGTCATTATCATCTCCATATGGAAACCCTTGAACGGAAAAAAAATGATACTGCAAAACTTCACTAATGTACAAGCCACATTATTCAAAATATAATCAGTTCTTGCAAGTAGCATATTGTACCTGTGTACCAAATCTTATTTGAATTTGTTCAAACGTTTTTGAGTTATCGTGTAAACAGACAGACAGATACACACACACACACACACACACACACACACACACACACGAACAGACAGATAGACATCGCTATGACGTTAGCCCACGTATGAACACGTGAGCTTAAAAGACACCATTTTAACGTCAACACGATTGGAACTAATTTGGGAAAATTGGATAAGAGTAATTCTTAGGAAAATGTAACGAAATCCTATTTTTACAGCTGAAATTTTATAAAATGATAGAATAGTGTAAAATTTGAAATACTGTTCACATCGAACAAAACAATGAAAACACAAAGACTATTGCATACTCTTTCATTGTATTCATTTTCATGAAAAAGTTCATTTTTGTGTAAATGTACTAAAGGAACGAGAGAAAATGCTTAAAATTTTTCTAATTGACGACTTTTGAGTCAGGGCCTGACTGACTTAACTCTAAATCAATCGAAAAGCTTCATTTTGTTTGAGGAAAAGTGACAAACTGAGATTATTACTAGTGTTTCAGTGATGAAGAAATTCCATAAAAGTTCACAAATTTTCATTCAAATATGAATATTGTTCAAATGTTTTGAACAATATTGCATAAGATACTATCATGCACTGATACTTACTCATAACATTTCAACAGCATCGTAAATTTTCAATAAAATTTTAAAGATGGTTAGCAAATATGGTGTAATATTAGACAAATTTCTAAAATTCTTGAGAAATTGCGCCAATCCAATTATACCAATTTAGTTTCAATCATGTTCGTCCTAAGAGCAAAGTATTTCTGCGCCTTTTAATTTTTTAAAGAAAGCAAATGAAGATGACTATCTGACCAAAACGTTTGGCAATTGGTCTTAGTACAAAAAACATGAAATAAGCGAAATGTTAAAAACAAACGCATAAAATGTTTCATTTCGTAAAACAGCCTTTAGCATAAAATATTTCTAACATGTAGAAAACGAGCACAAGAGTGGGGCCGACTCGAAACTATGTGCCAACACGGAAAAGCTGAGCGTCCAGAATTCGATCAGGGATCGGTAAGGTTTGGCACCACAAACACTTGATCACACACAAATGGAGTCAATACATCAGTTTAATCTTTCAAAAACGATTTTGCTTTTCGTCTTTGAGTGAAGATGACTATCATGATTTAATCCAACGAAGGGAATACAAAAAGTGAGGGCACCTGATGATGAGAAAACGCTTAAGTGTCGAAACCCACTTTAAAAGAAGATTAGAATCACAAAAATGTAAGCTTATTGTTTACAGATGACCGAAGCAAGTGGCCATAAAGGTCAAATCACTATAAAGGCGCGACTTTACACGATGTTTTAATATCGGACATTTACTTTCTAATATATGAATTTCACGTACAACATATTTCTGTCCTTTTAACAATTAGGTAATTAGGTCTAATATCAAAACTCAACGATTCTAGCGTGATTTGCCTTGTGTCAATTTCGCCAGGTCTGGGAAACTGCCCACATTTTACCTTGGGCTGATACATATCGCCGGTTTTTGGGTTCTAATAATCGATACTAGACGATACTAGAATGACTTGCCTTGCGTCCGAGGACGTCCATAATTATCGGTAATTTTGGGACTCTAATAATGATACTAGTCCATTCTAGACTTTCAGATCGTGGGTTAATATCCGAAATATGTCGGAGATTTTACCATCTTACAGATCTTACGAAGCCCGGCTTCCTCTGTCCGACTCTAACTCGATACTAGACAAAACTATATTTATCATATCGCGAGTAAAATATCCGATGTATATCAGGGATTTCACTACCTTACAGATCAGGCCCCACGGTCTGGCAAAGCCCGACTTCCGAAGTCCGACTCTAACTTGATTACTATTCTCGACCGCAGCATCCCAAGTACTTGCAAGTTCTTATGTCATTTTTGGGTCTCTGCGCGGTGTACACAATTTTGAAGTTTGGATTTTTCAATCATCAGAAACCAATATTCAAAGTTTTAACGTAAAACCAGATATGAACTAAATGTGCTCACGTGTTTTACAACAGGTTCACTGATATCAGTACGTTTCACAGAATGTTGGATATCCAGTAAACAGACTAGAAAATTTTAGCATTTACTCAACACAACAACTTGACCTGCTAATGTGACCTCTGAATGGAAGGAATGACGTGTACAGATTTTTAGTTTGACAATAATGGACTCAACATGTATTGACATTTATCAGACACTACTGGACGCATGTAATAATACAGTATGACATGAATTACTGCATACTTTTTGATTGTTATGAAGTTGTGCAAAACAAATGAAGATTGACCTCTCTCATTTTAAGGCGACAAAACAACGAAAAAGGAGATGTTATGCAACATTTGCAGACCTCAAGATAATCATTAACCATACCACAAGAACAAAGACAGACACTATATTCTGACAGCAGTTCAATTGAGCACTGTGGCGGAGTGGCAGACAGACTACTGATAGTTATAGGCGAGCGGCGAATCCACAAAAAGGGCCTTATTTTAGGAGTTTAATGTACCCACCTTACATACGGCCACATCATACGTCATTTGAAAGCTCATTATCTCTACTTGAAGAAAATTGACGATGTGGAGCTGCCAAGTAGGGCCATAACCTCCTAATTTGCATAATTAACAAGGGTACCCAATTTGCATAAATGCGATATAATATTTGAAATTTATTGTTGACTTCTCTAACGATACGTTTAAACTATCGAGTGATATATCAAATGAAAGGTATTTGCATGTAGAATACAAAATGGATATTCAAAGAGATATTGAAATTAATAATACTGAAATATTTTCATGTTTATATGGAAAACAATATTTTCCCCTTTTGAATAGCAATATTTTAAAAATTTTAACACATACAGCCACAACAAACAGCCATATCATACATCATTTGAAAGCGTATTATCTCTACCTCAAGAAAAGTGACAATTTGGAGCTACCAAATCGGGCCATAACCCCCTAATTTGCATAATAAACACGCATACCCAATTTCTATAAATGCGATATAGTATTATAAATTTATAGTTAACTTTTCTAAGCATACGTTTAAACTATCGAGTGATATATCAAATGAAAGGTATTTACATGTAGAGTACAAAATGAATATTCAAAGAGATATTAAAATTGATTTCACTGAAATATTTTCATATTTATATGGAAAAAATATTTTCCCCTTTAGAATAACAATATTTTAAAAATTTTAACACATACAGTCCTATCATACAGCCACATCATACGTCACTTGAAAGCGTATTATATCTACTTGAAGAAAATTGACAATATGGAGCTATCAAGGAAGGCCGCACTCTCTTATGTCCATAAATTACACTGGTAAGCAATTTGCAGAAATGAGATATGAAATTAAAAAATTCATTGTTAACTATTCTCAACACACTTTTATACTATCGAGTGATATATGGTCTGTGGTAATGGTATTTGCATGTAAAACACAAAATTGATATAAAAGTGATATTTAAATTAATTTACGGAAATATTTTCATATTTCTGTCGAAATAAATATTTCCTCTTTTTAATAATGATATTTTAAAAAATTAACTAAAGTATCAATGCAACAAAAAGATCAACACGAACGACACTATTGTAGTTGTTTAAATGTAGCTTTGTAGCTAAAACAATGTGTCAGAGTAAGCTGCAGTCAAAGTAATGGCATGATTCATGATCCAAATCATTCATGCTATTTCCAGTAAATCTAGTAATTGTAGGAATTCATCATCCTCTTCCTCACCAGCATTGTCATGAGTAAAAGGGTTGCTACAGTTATCTCTGCCTTGGCAGGAACAAATGTCTGTGCAGGGAAGATTAATTCGACAGCAGACACAATTGGTGACATGTAATAAGAGAAAGCAGCTCCGCAAATCGTTCATATCTTAGTTGTTTCAATTTTGTGTATGGTATTGTGTATATTGTAAGTGTATATTATGTTACATTTGGCCGTTTTATGTATTGTGTTGATTTGCCATGGCGAGACGTAACCCTAATCTAAGTGTTCTGCCCTATTGGGTAGCAAGACTAATGTGACACTGCGATCCTTTGATGCTACCTTTCGAGAATAGAGTTGTCTTCATCAGTCCTTCATTTTTTTGTGAAACATGTGCACTGATTGAATGACTGTATTCTCTATTGCCTTGTTGTTGCATGATTGTTCTAATGTATCGTAATGTTTCGCGTTTAACAAGGCCCTTGAATGTTGCCGTTTGGCTTCATGAACCGCAATGTATCTGTTGGTTTTGTTTGTGTTTTGCAGTCGAGAATATTCTCTTTGTTCCACCGATGACCTTTATAGATAATGAGGTCTAACGATATGATTTCTTGAAAAGAGCTTTCGAAAATTTGGAAGTATGATGCAATTGTTTATGTTTGATATGAATTCATTAAGCTCGTGTTGAGTTCCAATGAGAATCATACATCGTTTCTGAATCTCAGTCAGAGCAATATTTGTTCAGTGTGTTGCTGAATTATTCTCATTTTGTCTTGTGAAATGTAATGTCGGGAATTTCTGGTAAAACTGGAGATCTCGTACTGCACCCAAATACATGACTGTAAAATTCACTGTTGACTTGAAAGTGTTGTTTTTCAAGATCATTTTCAGCATAGCTATCATGTATTTTGTTGTTGGTTGTTTTATTATGCAATCATTTGATGATCTTTCCTGATTTAATGATCTGTCGACTGATTCCATTGCTTCATTGTGTGTTGTATTAGTGTACATTGAAACAATGTCTAGTGTTACCAATGTCGCATTGCCCGGAACTTTTATTGTCTCAATTTTCCGTGTAAAATCAGTCGTATCTTTGATGTGTGTTGTTTATTTCTTCACGATTTATTTGAGAAAATAGTCAATGAATTTTGATCTGTGAAAGGTTGGACTGCATCATTCACTTATAATTGGGCGGCCCACGAACTTTCCTCGTGGGCGTCATTTTGTTCACTTGTATTTTTAGCATAAGGTACTAACTTGTAAGTGGTGCTAGTATTTTACTGTTAACTGGAATAATCGCCATGGCTAATTAACACTTTATATAAAGCAACCAAACATTATATACACTGTCAATATACACAATATCAAACACAAAAAGCAAACAACGAAGATATGAACGGTGTGTTGAGTTGCTTTTCCTTCATTATATAACAATAAATACGATAAATGAAATATGGTGCCTTCCGTCTACATATTCCACATAACTGAACTGAAAATACAGATGTAACACAGATGTAGTAACCAATGATGTCTCCATCAAACAAGATTTCTAGAGAAATTGAAACAAAAATGACATCAAAAATACAAAAAGGCCATTCAACACACAGCTATTTGTAACAAGATTGGAACTAATTTGGGATTATATATAATTGGATGGTGAAGTAATGTCGGTTTAATTTGCAACTTTAAGCTCATCTGCTTTTCTTTTTACTTGTTTTTAAGAGTAACTTGTTATATTTCAACACTCAACTATAGAGCACAAAACACGCTTTAGAAAATTATCAAAATATGAAGACAGAATTATCCCAAATTAGTTCCAACTGCTTTTATGTATTCTTGTTGTTCAGCTATATGGGAATTAGACAGGAAAATGTTCCAGTTTGCGTATCCTTAATAAACAAAAAATCAATTACAAAACAAATTCAGATATCTATCCCCATAAATTTAGCATTATTCGTTATTTGTACACAATATTTTGAATATTAAAAACTAGTCAAGATGTTTACGATTTAATTGAAAATATTCAATACGAATATTTTAAATACACATTTTGAGTTCATGATTCTATTCTACATGCAAATACTTATCATTTGATATATCACTTGATAGTTGAAAAGTAAGTTTAGAGTACTTTACAATGGATTTTTGTAATTTTATATTGTATTCATGCAAATTAGGTACCCGTGTGCATTATGCAAATTAAATCATTACAGCCCTATTTGTCAGCTGCATATCATCATTTTTTATGAGGCAGAGATAGCAGGCTTTCAAATAACGTTTGATGTGGTTGTGTGATGCGGTTCTATTTGTTAAAATTATTAAAATATCGTTATAAAAAAGGGGAAAGTATATTGTTCTACATTAGTTCGAAAAAAAATTAGTAAAATCATTTTAATATCTCTTTGGAGATCCATTCTGTATTCTCCGTGCAAATACCTTTCATTTGATATTTCACTCGATAGTTTAAAGTATGTTTATAGTAGTTAATAAATTTCTAATTTTATATCGCATTTATGCAAATAGGGTACCAATGTAAATTATGCAAATTAAGGGCCAAGTCCGTACTTGACAGCTCCACATTGTCAATTTTCTTTAAGTAGAGATAGTAAGCTTTCAAATAAGGTATGATGATGCTGTAAGATTTGGCTTTTTGTATTAATTTTTTTTTAATATTTTTATTGAAAAGGGGAAAATATTTTTCAATATAAATATGACAATATTGCAGTAGAATGAATTTAAATGTCTTCTTGGATGTCTTTTAAGTATTCTATATGCAAATAACTTTCATTTGATATATCACTCGATAGTTTAAAAGTGTTTTTCGAGTAGTGAATAATAAATATCTAATATTAATTGCATTTATGCAAATTGGGTACCCGTGGGACTTATGCAAATTAGGGGCTACGGCCGTACTTGACAGCTAAATGTTGTCTATTTTCTTCAAGTAGAGATCGTAATCTTTCAAATGATGTATAATGTGGCTGTATGATGTGGCTGTATGTGTTCAAATTTTTAAAATATTGTTATTCAAAAGGGTAAAATATTTTTTTCAGTATTAATATGAAAATATTTCAGTAAAACAATTTTAAATATCTTTTTAGATATCAATTTTGTATTCTACATGCAAATACCTTTCATTTGATATATCACTCGATAGTTTAAAAGTATGTTTAAAGTAGTTAACAATGAATTTCCTAATTTTATATCACATTTATGCAAATTGGGTACCCATGTGAATTATGCAAATTAGGGGGTTATGGCCCTACTTGGCAGCTCCACATCGTCAATTTTCTTGAAGTAGAGATAATAAGCTTTCAAATGATGTATGATGTGGCTGTATGTAAGGTGGGTACATTAAGTGTGAAAAATAGCTGAGCCTGCCGCTCGCCTATTAAGACTAGACGTGTATACGGTCTACTGCCAGAGTAACTATCTCTGACGAGGATTAATAGTTTTATGTATTTCAATACTCTTCTTAATATACTAAAATCATACCAATATATTCGACAACCGTTTAAGGCGTGTAATAAGAACAATCAGATATTAGTTATATAATTATATGAAGCAGATTTCATCAGCTTTCGCACAGTACTCTCAGAGTTAGATCACTGATTGCAAACCTTCATTTAATATGTAAATGAGCTAATTATTAACTTGATACGCCCATTGCTTCTCAGTACAATTAAATATTTATCAGATCAATATCTGTAGCAAGTTTCATCTAATTTAATGCTGTAATTTTGGAGCAATATCACTAATTACAAAGTTCATTAAGTATGCAAATGAGCAGATAATTGACATGACACTCACAGTATCATCAAAATGTTCTGAGATTGTCATCTGTGAAATGGTTCATGAAATTTTGTGTGGTATTTCTTGAAATATATATCTACACTGTCATTACCGTCTCCATAGGGAAACCATTGTATGAAAACAAATGATATTGCATAACTTTATTAATATGCAAGCCACACTTACCAAAAATCTAATCAATTCTTGCAAGTAGCATATGGCATCTCTGTACCAAATTTGACTTGAATCTGTTCAGGCGTTTTTGAGTTATCGTGTAAACAGACAGACAGATACACTCACAATCACACACGCTCTCACACACGGACAGACAGACAGACAGACATCACTATGACATTAGCCCACGTGTGAACACGTTAGCTAAATGACATACCTTTAGTTCTCCTTTTCACACAATTTCTATAGCATTCGCTCTCCAGTATCGTCTGATCTCTTATTTACATGCGTTTCACCTACTGCCCCCACTCTGAGCTAAATAATACGATACTAGACCTGTCCACAACAATGGGTAAATATCCTATATCTGAGATTTCACAACCTCACATTTTAGACCAAACAATTCTTTTTTGATACTGAAACGTTTAGTTGCTTCAAATATCCGATATCATATAAAAGTGCACTCTTGCAGGGTCTTCACTTCGATTCATTTCCGTCTAACCCTGCATTACACACAAAACGCTGCGGCCAAAAAGCATGTCTGAGTGTCCAGTACTCCGCGAAGCATAATTGCTACCGCACAGCGCTATCGGCCGGTCGCTTTTGACAACGGCGAACATTGTATCAATTTATTTTCAATAGATTATCGATCGAAATTTGCTTGGGTGCTGCTCGTGTAATTCAGGTCACGCCATGAATATTTCCAAAATAACCCGTATATTTTGACTTATTTACCATAACATCAAGGTTTCAGTTGGTTTCTTGTACTGAAATGAAATTGACGACACTTTTTTCAGTTTTTGTGATACTTTTACGTTTCAGTGTATTTTGGCGCGCTTTGGCCTAGTTTGCCGCCACTGTGAGCCGGGAACGACCGGCGAGTATGCAACACAACAATGTATCAATTTCTGACAAAAGAATATAGATCGATATCGTTCACTGCACGATTGCAGTGGAGACCATGCGTTCGTTTGCCTCCGTTCTGTGTTATTTTTTCAGTTTACTGGAATTTTCATAGTTCTTATTTGCTAAAATCTTGTGTAAATTACGACATCTTTACAGGTATTTGGTCTGTACAACTTAAGAAACACTTACTGATTACAATGCGCCTATTTGAGACCCTTATTCTGTGTATGTAAACGCCGTCAGATCGCCATTTTATTCCGGGCAAGAGTATATTTCAGTGATCGGAATAAATAAAATGCAAATAAAACAAGTTTCGTGAAGAAATTCAAAAATCTAAAACCACAGGAATTGTGTACATTAATCAAAGGATCGCCGTACCATTTTTCACCATCATTGGTTCAGATGTAAAAAAAATTGAACCTGAGAGAAGTGTGCAACCTGTTCTGTACATTTCAAGACGCCATTGTTTTCTATGGGAAATCGAGCTTATTCGCTACATCGTAAAATGAAAAATACATCTGAAAAACCCGCTGAATTTACCTTTTCATTTCGCTGTTATTTCTTACAATATTTCAGATTACACATCTCTTGAAGGTTAACTAAAAGTTTATCTTTTTACTTTTTTTAGTT
The DNA here is from genome assembly GCA_001465055.1 of Ptychodera flava. Taxonomy (NCBI): domain Eukaryota; kingdom Metazoa; phylum Hemichordata; class Enteropneusta; family Ptychoderidae; genus Ptychodera; species Ptychodera flava. The sequence continues at coordinate 202,124 of LD345123.1, read as the reverse complement.
ACTCTTTTGTTTTTCTGAGATGACGAGTTAACGATCATTTGGCTGTTGACTGTGTTTTCACCTATTTTTTCACATGACTATTATCGCTTGGGTATTTTTCGAATTCTTCCTTCCAATTCTTGCCAAAATACTATAATGGAAAGGGCAACATGTAAGGGAAATGGAATCTACAATCTTTTCATCAATATATACCTTTGCAGTGAGGAAATTCGGCGAAGTTTTTAACATGACATGGAAGGTGGATTTACGCGTACTTCGCGTATGTGTGGCGAAAAGTTTGGGACACTTTCATTGGACAAAATGAGAGGCTTTTGGGCTGCTGTGAAAGAACACAACTGCAACGATCCACTTGATATATCATACATTAATACTGGTAGATCAGATGTGTGAGGTTTTCGTCATTTGTTTCTATTCGTTATTCAAATGCTTGCAAATACTTCACGTTTTACAGATCCTCATGTATCACTTGCACTCATATTCAAGGTAAACTGCTTGTCACTTTTCAGGTACTGGCACCGTAAGTGACAAGCAATTTACTTCGGTGTCTATACGCTAAACAATGACGCTTTAATCACTGAAACGAGATCTCGAACCTAAGAGATGCTAAACACTGGGGAGAATATTGAATAGCGCCACTACTCTCACGAGAAAACGTGAGGTAAGGTTTTTGCCTAGATGCAGTGCCAATCACTCTACTCAGATTTTATTTGCGAATTCCTCGTTTTGGAAATCTCTTGAAAGAATAAATTTCGTATCTTTGAATAATTTTGTCAGGTATTTAGCTAAACACAGCATACGGGTAAACTTCTTTGCAAATTTGGAAAGATACTGGCCCACGTTTTTGGGAAAAGTTGGACACTTTCAAGAGTTACTGGTCAGGTATGAAAACATCTGGCCTCGGGCCTTTGGGTTTAGCGTGAATTTCGCATGCTGAATATGGGAGTCAGAAAATTGGCCACAAAATTAAAAAAAAATGCGGGAATTATATAAAATGTTGTGAAACCTCATTTCACTCATCATTCATCATTTAATAGTCCCCCCCCCCCGAAACGTCCGTACCATTATGTTGTAGAAGATGTGGTTTACTTTAGTGAAATACTATTATTACCAGGTATTACATTTCCTAAAAATACCAAGCTATGTGCCTCTCAATACTAAACTGAGTGCATGTTGAAACTAATAAATTTAGATATTTGTTCAATTTTGTTTTGTAAATTGAGTTATCTATATTCAAGATAAAAAAAAAGATATTTAGATTACTAGCTAGGCATAAACAAGTGATGATACATTACTTTTGGCATTTATCTGTCTATGTCGGAAAGTGATTTGGCTAAGAAGATTGTGTTAATTGCATCTAAGGATCGTTTCTAACAAGAATTGCTGATAACATCAGTAGCTTTTATCTACTTTACAATTATGTCACAAGTCACTTTTATGGGAGCCTTGGTTCAACGGAAATCATTATGTTTTAGAAATACGCTGACTAAACTATCAAGCATTTGGCCAATTACAAAGTTAGAATCGAATAATCCTCAGAATGTAACAAAATAACATTTTTCAGACTTCTCTAAATTAATATTACTGGCTTTCATATTCTAACATCTGAATGACCGCAAAATGTACCGTACATGCTGTAAATACTGAAAGAAATATTTGAATGGGGTTCGTGTTAACAAATAAAGTATACTTCTTTCAATTTCGTCTAAACTGTCTATCATAATATTCTGTATCGAGATAATAGTATATTTTTGGCAAAAGCAGAAACCTGTTTTTAATATATATATACATATATATATATATATATATATATATATATATATACACACACACACACACACACACACACACATATATATATATATATATATATATATATATATATATATATATATACACGTGTGTTTTTGTGTGTATTCAAATGGTCTACTCACCAATCGGCAGATTCCCTGCAAAATGAACGAAATATTTAGGAAATAAAGTTTATTTCACACTATAAATTATAAGCAACTTCATCTGCCAATGCAATACGATATCATAACTTCCTCAATGTACATGTAGAGTCGTGTCGATTTTGATATCTTCATAATTAAGAAAGATTGTTAATTATGAAAATTAGTATTTAAATTATAAGCAAATATACTAAATGAGTTTAAATAATGTTATATTACAGTATCGCATATGTACATATCTTTTTTATTAACGTTGACAAAATAAATATGTATGCATATTCCCAATAACGAAAGTTCATCAAATACACAAATGAACAATTAACTTTTATGTAAACTTAAGTATCCATAAGTGCTGCTATATCCTAATGTGATAAACATTTTCTTCATCAAATTTTTAGAAGATTTTCAAAATTTATATTCTTTTTGTCTTTGAATATTAATTATCGCGTTGTGAGACCATTAAACAGATACACAAAAACAGATAGACATCAGTACGACATCGACTCAACATGAGCATGTATTCTTCATTGCTTTAAAAATAATTAGTTTCACTTGAACCTATTAAAGAGTAAGTAATTAATTCAAATTAATTTGCGTCCTCATAAGACGTCCCTATCATCAAATGCATTCGAATTTATCATGTAAATGCTGCAATGTCATTTATTTCAATTCACTGTCATCTGGTTATCACTCCGGATTCGATCGACATATATTGAAATACTCACTTTGCTCTTCCCCTGTTGCAGAACGTACTGTTAAATAACAAGACAAAATAGGTTAATTCATTTACTCAGCTTTCGCTTTCCTTCAACATTCTTGTTTATATAAATGATGTAACCCTTCCAGAAAATATACAACTTTACCGTCGTGCTAGATTAGTTATCATTTAATATTTATTAGTTAGGCATACCTCTTAACGGCCTCTGTTTGTGAAAATAAATGTCTCTTTTAGAGTCATCAACAAAAGTCACATGCAATCTACCCTTGCAGCTTTTTGGGCTAACGGTTAGGGTTAGGGTTATGCTTTGGTTAAGCCTTTAGGTACAGAATCAAGTAGCTACAAACAGTTCAGCATTTATGTAAGAAATGAAAATTACATTATTCTGCTCAAATCACAAGTAGGCAGTTATCGACTGTAAAGAAGTCTTTGCGACCTGGGAAATATCGTAGTAAAGCCTGCCGCACATGAGAGGAATTAGCTGAGCAAAATTTCATTCGAGGCTGTTTGCCTAGCTAGTTTACCCTCGTGTGCGGTCAATTTTTTGTGAGTTTTTGTCCTCGCGAGGTGTTGAGCAAAATATCCAATGATATTTGCCTTGCAAGGAAAATTCCTCACCATGTGTGCTGGAGAAAGATATTTTCCCCCATGTCAATTTAATTAAAGCACGTTTGTTGAAATCACATGACAGTGCAAAATGAACGCCTGTAGCCTGGCCCATAGCGTTGAAAGCACAGTCACTAATGGTTCAATACACGGCAAAGGCTGCTGTACGCATAGAAAGATAGGTCAATCTATCTTTTTGTCATGTACTTTAACGGCGTTCGCCGTGTATCAAACTGCAAAATCAAAGTGAGTATAAGTGGGGTTTCAAAATTTTAAACAATACAAATAAGCAGCCAAAAGAAATCTGATAACTCATCCTAGCATGGTGAGAAGTCAAAGCCCTCAGCTGCATGTTACGCTTGTGGGAAAACTTGTCATTTGGCAATAAATTGTCCCAAAGAAAAGTAGAATAAATATGCAGGTTCAGCCAAAACAAAGGATGGTGGCCGTGTCAGAAGTCAGGACGACAAAGGCTATGATATTTGGGCTGAATTTGGTGATGAGTATCTACTTGGGAGAAATACTTACGTAAGGTGTTTAGACAGTAAACCAGTGAGTATTCAGAGGGACACAGGTTGTTGCCAAACCTTTGTTAAGCCAGAGGTCGTACAACAATCTAACTATTTGCCTGCAGAGACTTGCAATATTCGATTTGCAGACGGAACAGTGCACTTGACATTTACCTATTGGGGTATTGAAAGGTATACCTAAGGACGTTCTGTTAGGTCAGGACGTGGTTTCCTTGCAGGATCTCCATGCGTTAGTGGTGACAAGATGTCGAAAGAAAGTGCAGGACAAGCGCAAGTCTACACTTAAGTAAATTGGCGTCTGGCATGGCAACAGCACTTCAGAACACATTGACAAGGTCAATAAAATCCAAGAGGTGAATGGGTCATGTGAGGAACACGATGATACATTGATTACTTCTAGATTGTTCGATGAGGACAATTCAAACAATTGGAAAGGGGATGATGTACACAATGGGAGTGAGTGTTATGATACCTCCCATGATGCACCAGCTCATGATGAGCCATTTGATGGGACTTCATCTGAGCATGCATATGCATATCAATCATTGATAAATCAAACTGTATTTTCTACCATGAGAATTTATTGTATTGCAAGTGGATTTCTCCTCATAAGGTGTGTGAAGTTAAACAAATTGTAATTCCGGCAGAATACCGTAATGCATTGCTAAGAGTGTCAAATGACATACCTCTGTCAGGACCCCTTCGCATTGAAAAGAATAAACAAAGGTTGCTACAATACTATTAATGGCCTTGTATTTTCAAGGATGTTGCAGAATACTTGCAGGACTTGTGGTCCATGTCAAAAATCTGCAAGACAGAGAGCATCTGAGAAAGCTCCTCTTGTTTCGATGCCTATTATAAATATACCATTTTAGTTAATTGCAAAGGATATTGTGGGTCCCTTGAAAAGAACTCGATGTGGAAAAAAGTTTATTTTAGTTATTGTTGATTTTGCAACTCAGTATCCTGAGGTCGTGCCTATGGCAGACCAGGAAACAGAAACTGTTCTGACAGCACTGATCGAAGTTTTTAGTCGCATGGGTCTACCAGGTGAAAATTAGACAGACGAGAGTACAAATTTCATGTCGCATCTTATGACTAAAATGTGGGCTAAGTTGAATATCTCGAGGATTAAAACTAGCCCATATCACGTTTCAAGAAAAGGGTTAATTGAGAGGTTTAATGGCATCCTCAAGGCTATGTCCTAAGTTGGTTACTGTGACCAACTCTTTTGGGTTTGAAACGGTTGCCGACTGGTTTTGTTTCAGGCCTAGCAGCTAGGCGAAGTTGCCGTGAATTGGGGGGGGGGAGGTCGAATCCCGTTTGGGTTATAGTAAAAATTTATATTTCCTTAACCTGAATGGACAGTTCTGCTGGTGGATATTTATTTGTCCCTGAGTCTGTCTGATAGCTCAGTAAAAAGCTTTGTGCTTTTCCGATTACTATATGTGTGTGTACTGTGTCTGTGTGTCGTATGCTCCATGCACACTGTGTCGCTTGGTCGCACACAGAATTGTAACATCTAAGTCGGTTACTATGACCAACTCTTTTGGATGGGAAGCGATGGCCAACTGGTTTTGTGTGAGGCCCAGCAGCTAGGCGATGTTGCCGTGTGTGTGTGGGGGTTCGAATCCCATTTGGAGTATAGTAAAAATTATATTTCAATGTTTTGTAGCAGAAGATCCTAAGGCATGGGACCAATATATACAGTACCTTCTTTTTGCGTACAGAGAAGTTCTGCAAGTAAGTACCGGTTTCTCATCTTTTGAGCTAATATATGGTTGAAGTATAAGGGGACCACTCGCTGTGATCAAGGATCACAGGACTGAGAAAAGTTCACAAAACTTGGTGCAATACATAATAATGATGGGAGACAGGCTTGCCGACATGAGATAACATTCTAAGATGAACATGGAAGAGCCCATGGAAGGACAAAAAGGTGGTATGATAGGAGAGCAATAAAATGTTCTTTTAAGAATGGTGATGAAGTATTTGGCAACGTTTTTTAAGAACAGCAATGAAGTACTTGTACTCTTACCTTTCTCCATGCATGAATTTAGTACTAAGTGGCAAGGACCCTTCACTGTGGTGGGGAAGGTTTATCATATCAACATTGTAAGTGCATGGAAAGAGAGACAAATTAAGGTGTATTTTGTGGACAGTGTTGATGCTGTGTGCAACAAAGGCATAGAAAGCTCTATGTACTATTCACCGGAGGATCAGAGCACTGCGACTTTGAGAGTTGTAGTTATTGCGGACTCGTAACTGTGGATCAACATACAGAACTGTTATGTTTACTGCATGAGTAAAGTGATGTTTTAACTCAGATGTATCTGGTCGTACTGATCAGGTAGCACAAAATGTGATAACTACTGAAGAAACGCCAGTATGTCAGAAGTCATATCGTCTACCAAAGGCAGATAAACAGACTGTGAAAGAGGAACTTCAGAAAATGCTGAAAGCTGGAATTTTTACTGAATTAAAGAGTCCCTATGCCCCGCCGATCGTCTTGGTTTAGAAAAATCAAGTTGGACTTAGATTTTATGTAGACTTTAAAAACCTGAATCAGGTTACAGTATCTGATGCATATTTTGTGCCTAGACCAGATGAATTGTTATTATAGAAAGTCAGTGGATCGAAATATATATTGACTATCGATCTCACAAATGGATATTGGCAAATTCCCCTGAGCAAACGTGCTCAGGAAAAGTCTGCCTTTCTCACTCCCTTCAGACTGTACAAGTGTACTGTGATGCCATTTGGGATGAAACATGCATCAACCAATTTTCAGAGGCTAATGGATAAGACATTTAATCAGCCCATTAAAAGAGTGTACATGAATGACTTGGGTCCACATGATCAGCCATGGCAAGATCATGTCAAACACCTGCATAGCATATTTGAGAGGTTACATAGTTGTAAACTAACTACTAGACCAACTAGATGCTATCTTTGTGGCAGTGAGGTTTCTTTGATTGGTTACGGCGATGGATGTGGAAAAATAAAACCTATGGGAGTAAGGTCAATGCTGTTGTCAATTATCCAACACCAGTAAAAAAGCGTGACGTCAGATCATTTTTTGGATTAGCAGGATACCATAAGAAGTTTATCCCAAATTTCTTTGACATTGCAACCCTAGTGACTGAGCTGACATATAAAAATAACCCAGCCAATAATCCGTGACAAATTGCGGCCAATCTGTTACCGCAACAGAATTTTTATAAAGAAATTTGAAAATAGATTTTTGTTGATTTTTGTTGTATGCTAAAATCTATTGAATATTGAAATATACTTATATTTCTATATCCTTTTTCTAATATAAGTGTATGATTTCAAAATAAGCATTATGATAAGTCCCGATAGCAGTCTGCGGCCAACGCAGAGCCTTGTTCACTCACCAACCGGACGTAAATTGAAAATAGGAAATACAGGCTAATTCCTATTTTGAATTTTGTACAGACATGCACATTGGCATGCTGTGTCACTAATGCAAACGTCAGAGACAGTGTGTTACACGGTTACACTGTAACACGGCCCCTCGGAGGGACTGTGACTGTACATTACATCAGAGTCACTTGTGATTGCTCTATTCCGCCTGGTGTCTATGCCCCAATAGACGTGTGTACATATGCCTGTATGATGCAGTATTTTCCCGGCATTGGGGCAAAGATGCTGAGCAGAATACACCAATCACAGGTATCTGTGATTACATTCATTGAATCATTAGCCAAGATGTGGATTCATATTTGCTGTCAGATTTGTCTTCACCTGACTGTGGTTCTCTAATGGAAATTTGGATAAACAAGCGTATTCTCAAAATCATGGAAAAGCTTTTTTTTGGTTCATTAGCTAGGCCCGTGAAAACATGTATTTTTTTGCAAAGGTTTATCGATGGAAGGATTAGAATAACACTTTGAAACCTGGTAAACAATGTTCTTACACATTCAATCATTTCAGCGCTGAGGTAAAAAAATGACTATTTTTATAAGGGCATCATCATGAACACTCTTTTCCAAAAAGTTGTCTTGTTGCCCTAGACTGTAATAGTGGTGGTCAGTTGTCACATAACAACAAAGATTACACTGATAAGTCAAGACAATTTCATAGGTCATTGGCATGGTTAAACTGTATCAGCAATTATTTCACTGACTCTTAATTAATTAGGTTCTTTTTATCTGGTTCATATTTCTCCTTCATTTCGCACTATTATAAGGCGTCTTTTTTTGAAAACCCTGATCCAAGTAAGGAGTGTTTATTAAACTTTGCAAAACAAGCAAAGCTACCTAGCTACCTAGCTTTTCCTGTGAGTGCCAAGACCATGTTCTGGATGTATAAAAGAGCATCAATCGCGTATGCCAAAATGGTCTGCTATGTACGAGTCAATATATCTATCAATCCAAACAAATGCCTGGGAGAGATGTTTTCATGGTGGTACATTTTGTCAAAGCGCCCACCTGCTGTAGGGGCCTGGTTAGCATGGGAAAACAAAACTAAGACTATCGACAGCCTATTGTGCCTTTTCTTTTCTATCATTGTTATTGTGTCTCTGACATATGGGATTTGGGTGGGGCCCGGGACTTGGACCGCAAGTGTAACACACAAGATATGAGTCAGGAATGTCCCCTAGGGTGTCAGTGTTGTGGGAAATGGGTAAGCTTATCCATGCGTGGTTCTAAAATCACGAGAAGGGGAGTGTTTTTAGTCGCTATCACAGGTCCATGAAATGGAGAAAAAAGGGGTACTTTTTCAAAACCTGGTTTAAGAAAGGTCTGAAATGTCCAAGGAATACCTCTCAGACTCTCTAACTTTACCAAAAGTTTCTTTTTGCGTTTCTATGCTTTGATCTGGTTTAAAAAGTGTTATTCGAAATAAATTGAATTTTATGAGTTTGACATCCTTGTTCCAAAGTTGACATTTTTTTTCAGACTCTGATGTATTGATATATGTGAAAACAATAATTTAGCATTTACCTGACTCTAGCATTATGTCTCCCTCTCCGGGATTTGTAAGTAAGGGTTCTTTGGGTTGTATTTTCTCCCATATTTCTCCAAATAAGGGGATTTTTTGTTAAAAAATCCCAAATTAGGGGTATCTTGAATTTTTTTAGAATGAGCATGGATGCCCATGCTCTTTGCGAATGCCAAAGACTTTGCCAAGACATCCACCCTTTAATTCAACCGAATCCAGTGCAACTGCAGCGAAAAAATGGTGCAAACGACTGTCAACGGTCTCAACAAACTTAACCAAAAGTTGTTTCATTTCAAAAATATCCAATTTTTTGGTATTTTTTATTTGCGTGCATGCAACGCCTGTACTAAATTTAGTTTGGTGGACCATTGAGGGGCAAAGACCATGTGCCCTTGATGGTCATTCAAGTAAGAATAGGGGATGACATTTTTAATTTCCTTCTCTCGTTTCGAGCTAATTACGCCAGCACATACCACAAGGGTCAGTGTATCTTGACGTCAAAATATGCTCAATTCGCGGGATATCCTGCGGCAGTACTTTTCACGAGCGAAGCAAGTGAAAAGTACAGCAGGATATGCCGCATCACGAGTTAAAATAACTTCAGTATCCCTCAAAATGCTGTGCGAGCTCATGGGGTTCTGTTATTATTACATATGTTCCTCTTATTTAGCACAATGCATCGCGAAGTGCACTAATATTACATAAGAAAATCCCAGTGATTCGTCGCCATTACGTTTCTGTATGAGGTCACTGATTGGTTTGACTAACACACGTCTATAATATGTAAATGTATGAGGTCATCATCTTCGCTTGAGCTCATTCACTCGCACACGGAAAACAAAACGCCAAAGCAGTACACGTAGATCACAAATCTTAACTTTTATTTCACAAAAACACGGAGAAAACTTGCCATTAAATTACCTTTGTTAAAGTTAAACAAACAGAGAACACAACATATTATATTTTGCTTTCAATAGAAGCGGCAAAATTTTGAAATTCGGGGATCGTTTCAGTCCGAATCGTCAGAGTAAATCACACACGATCTACGGCGCTTACTTGTATTACTCGGAGAGATACAGGAGCCGGTCGACTTGGGACTTCCATCCATCCCAGCAACATTAAAGTGGAAATTAAAAGTTCTCCCATATATCTGGGTATTGGCAAACATACCATGTAGTTGAGGAACGTGATTCAGCGTATTCAAGTTGTTGCTTGTCATTATGGAAGGGGTTGACTGCTCTGGAACAACGGCGGTTGTTGACGGTAACATCGCAGGCATATGAGAATCGCGATCGACGGCTGCAGTACTGCTGCTACTCGGTCGCGGGTCGTAGCTTTCCTGTACACCGGTTAGAATATTGCTCATCTGATGTTGTTGGCATTGGTTAGGTACAGCATACCTATTTAGACTTGACACGTTTTTATGTCCGCTAAGTTGTGCCGCGGTTTTTGGAGGAACGCCGGCATCGAGAAGTCGCTGAACACAAGCTTTCCGAGCGCTGTGATTACTGAGCTTACCGGTGAGTCCGGCCGCTTTCGACATCGTCTTCATTAGCGTGTTTAGCTTGTTGATTCCCATACGCTGATTACGGAACCATATACCTTTATTGATGGTACATGGAACGTACTCAATGCCTAGATAGAATGGCGAAGTGGCAGATTTCATTTTTTCGGGTCTTCGCGAAGTGTAGGTCTTGTACGCGATAACGGGACATGTATCTGGAGAAGCCGAGGTAGCGTACGCTTTTGGGGCAAAACTTCGCGTATTGCCAGGTTCCCCTCGGCGAGTCTTTGTGAGCCTTTCGTTGTAGATGATATATTCGCCATTTTCATCATGCCCCAGAGAAACGTCACCCCATTCCATCTGATGGAGTTCATTTCTGGCGCGAAGACCGAATAGTTTGTGTTATTCAGCCAGAGGGTGTTAAGCAACGACGATGCGGAGTGGACTCCAAGCTGACCGGCTTTCAGCAAAGTGTTCTCGTGTTCAGATGTTATCGCCTCGGACTTGTTCGGCAAGGTGCCCTTTCCTGCTGCCTTAAGCTGTTTTCGTTTCGCTGCCAAAGCTCGACGACTTGATGCGAACGCTTTGTCACGGATAATGCTAGCACCGTAGTCATTATCACGTAACCATCTTTCGATTGATTTTTGGTAGCTAGATATAGAGTCCGGCTCGTAGTCGTCGCCGTTCTTCTTCCTGATGCCGAGAAAAAATTTCGCGAGGAGGGGATCAAGATCGGACGGTGGTATTTACGTTAACGGACGTCTCTCTGTTGTCATTGCTGTTTTCCATTCTTCAAACACGGTGACCTCTCGCTTCGTTTTCAAAACGGTATTCTTGTTTTTGTGGTCGCCCACAAAAGCAGCTACTTCGTCCGCGGAGAAACTTAAGAACCGCGGTTTCTCGCTTGCCGAAGTTGAAGTTGAAGGGCGTTCGACTTCTGGCTCCACCGCTGAGTTGCTGTTTTCGACTTCGAAGGCCTGCATTGTTGTTTTGTTCTCATTTTCCTCATCGTCTGGATAATAAAATTCACTTTCTAAGTGTTCGACGTACATACAATTCACCCAGTCGTAATATTTATCTTCCAACTGTTCCATGAACAACGATATTTGCAGACGACAATATTTACAAATAGAAAGTAGTTCCCCAAAATATATTGTTTACTAAATTTGCATACCGATGATATCATTTGCATATCGCCTAATAGAAAATACCAGTTTGTCACGCGCGGTATTAATTTGGCAAATTATGATTTTGATCACTTTGTGACCAAATATTGCAATGAATTTGATGTCAAACATATCCCTTTACCGTTATATGTGTACAGTGTGGGAATAAAACGTTAGAAATTACGTTTTTGCAAAGAAAGACACGGGGATTACTTTAATTTTTGCTAATTTGCATATCAGCTTGTAAAAATACAGGTTTTATTTTTTCATGTGCAACTTGGAATACGGCAATACATATGTAATAATTATTATTTATTATTATTATTATTATTATTATTATTATTATTATTATTATTATTATTACAAGTTTAGGGGCTATAAGTATTATATATAGAAATCTAAAAAACAATTCATTGAAGCTGTGGGACTTCTGAAAAAAAAATGTTGTTACTCCTGAATGGTTGCCATGGAAACATGTCACATTAAAATGAGTGTGATTTTTTTTGGTGTGCTAACTAGAAAACCCCTTATTATCAATTTTTTACATCAATTAATAGTTCTTTAATAGGAATTAGGGAAAAAGTAACATTTTCAATCCCAAAATAGTTACTATGGCAACTCGAAACATTAAAATAAGTCTGACATTTGTGTTCTTTGACCCGAACTTCCCCACTAGACAATTTTCATATCAATCAAAGTAACTTTTCAAGGGATATTAGAAAAACTGAAATTTTCAACACCTAAAATGGTTACCATGGAAACATGGGGCAGTGAAATCGATATCATATTTGGTCTTTTCGACCCATAATACCCTTATGGTGAAATTTTCACGGAAATTGAACCTATTATTATTCGTGTTATTATTTCTATATAATACTTTATTATTAATTATTATTATTATTATTATTATTATTATGTGTGAAGGTGCATGAATGATGTGGTGAAAGGGCTGTAGTGACCTGATATACACTGTTTTCAAACATGCATGTTGAATTTTCAACCCTCATAGTAATGGTGTTTGCCCAAGTTGCTGTACCCGACTTAGAGAGCAGCTTTTTTTGTCGTGTACTTTCTCTTAGATTCAGTAGTATTAGCATTGTATTATTTAATTTCAATTGTTGCTGACTCTCTGAATAATTTTGCTGTACTAGTGATGCAGACTCCTTTTCTCCATCAAAATAAGGAGGGAGGAATGTAACATAGTATCATGTCATTATTATTCATAAGCTGTCATTACTATTAGTGAGGGCATATTTATCTGTCGTGGCCCACGTATACACAAGTCAGTTTCCAGTTTAGCATCACTGTATGTACGTAGCCTTGTGTATAGTAGAATAAATAAGCATCTAGATTATAGTACTTGTGGCATCAAGTCGTCTTTACATCCCTTTAACATGGGATACCAGCCTTGCCGGCCCGACACACCACCATGTACCAATGCCATTGTAACCTTAGTTATATCACAACTTGTTTAAACTGGTAAATTCATGAATTATATTCAATCTTTGGTAAATTGAGTTACGTATATTAAAGATACAAAAAACATGGTAGATTTCCGAGAAACTACACCGCCAAGCATTGCATCAATCACCAATTATTATGTCCATAACCAGCTATCAAACGTTTATTGTGATGATGATGATGATGATGATGATGATGATGGGTTCTTTCCCCATCGCCACTTTAATTAGTCCAGTATAGTCCAGAAGGTGCTGGAAACTTATGTTTTCTACAAGTTATGATGTTTATAGAACCAAAATTAGTATACAAGTTTTAAGGATAGACGAACTTGACATTGGTCTTTGGAGAGCTTCTTTTCACTTTAAATACAGGGGGGGTACAGTAGATAAATAAGACTTTTGGAGAATGTTAAAAAAAAAACCAGTTCAAACATTACTCTTTGTCTTCTAACGATCTTTATTTAAAATATACCGACGTTTTGGCAACACACAAGTGGCCTTCTTCAGGGTTAAAGCTGACGAATAAAATTGAGCACATACAAAAGTAAAAATCAGGCTGGTTAAAGGTAAACTGAGGGTAAAATCGAAATCAAATGAAAGTTATAATACTTATGAAAAGTGGAACTATAGTGCAAAGAAACCAAAACTATTAGTAGTAAAAAACGAAATTAAATTTAAAAACCAGTAGTGATTTAAAAATATTGAAAAGCGCTGTGACTAAAAATTAAAGATTGGTAAGCCGTTTGAAACAAGAAAGGTGGTTGAAACAAAGTTACAATGGAATGTAACTGACCAGTATGCAGAGAGTAGAACTATACAAGCTAAAGTGGAGGGTCGGAATGAGCAAGTTCATGACAAAGGGACTTCTTTGATTGACAAAAGTGTCCCTTAAGTGGTAGGAAAAAGGGAAGAGTTGCCTGTTTTATAGCATAATACACGTGAATTCACATGAATCCACATGAATACAGGCTTGCTGAATACAAAAAATGGATTCTTGACTGTATTCATCTGTATATGCACTTCTCAGCTAAAATACAGGCAATAATCCATGTTAATACAGTAAGTATTATTGGTTTTTATGCAGTAGAAGGTGGTGACAAAGGGGATTCTCTTGTGTTTGGGCTTATCAGTGGATTTGTTGGCAAGTTACTCGTTTTTTTCTATGTTTCTGGCTTTTTCAATGAAAGTTTTGACTGTTTTGGCTTTGCAGCCCCGTTTTGAAAAATAATGTGGCATTTCTTGGGTTGCTTGTCATAAGTTGAATCATACGTCGATAGCGGAGAGTTTGACTCCAAATGACTGAATTGAAAGTGTTTTTAGGATGGCAGGATGTAGGACAGAGATAGGTAAGTGTATCTGTGGTTTACTGTAGATCCAAGTATTTGAGAGGTTGTCGGACAAATGTGTCGAGGTCTCGAGAGAACGGACAAGCTTGTTGAAGAGAACGCCGTGTCGGACATCAGAGGTATCGAAGATAGCATCAGACAAGTGTGTCACGGATGTCGATCGACTAGATGGCTTTCGATTCTACCAGTTGACTTAGAAGGACAAAATCTCAGAAAAATTAGTCAGAGAAAAGCATGAACGAAATTAAGAAAATCAGTGTATGTCTCATTGCACTTGTCCGCGTGGGCTTATTTTTAACGACAGGCATTGTTTCTGTATATGGTTTTACTGTCGGACAAAAACACTGCAATGCTACGCTAAAATTGTAGAATTGCTTTCCTTCCTAGAGAACGTTTTCATATTATGATATGCAGATCGATTGGGAAATACTTTAATGTCAGGTATTATTAGAAGTCGGCAGTCCTTTGTTTGATATAATGATTGGCAACGGCAACCTTCGTTCATTTGTATCTAAGTGAGCAGGCTCGGCTTCTGATTTGCACATATGCATGTGAAAAGAGATTTCAACCAGTCGTTGTCACGGGTTGAAGCAATGTTGTAATTAATGGTAAATTGTGTATGTTGTGAGTACTGTCAAAGAGGTGAAATGATAAAGGTGGTGACATTTCGGGCTTTCTCCACAACAGTACGTTTTCACTGAAAAAACAGCTTGTAATTTTAGGGGCGGTGAAGATCGCCTTGGTCTCCTGCTTCAAGCCATCGTTCACTTAGTACTGTTGATTGTGACGATTTAGCTCCGCACCGAAAACTGACGCATCAGCAATACAGTATTTGCATCTAAACATGTGTTTGCATGAATTCCTTGTCCCATGCCACGCACCAGTAGCATATTTTTAAGGGCTTGGTGTCGGAAAAGGATCAACAAAACGTAACTAAACTTATGTAGGGCAACACTAGATTGTAACACCCCTTGCATAAATGAACAATATCTGATTGTGAGACAAGTGACGTTACACGGCCGCCAAACGTCTAAGTAGTCAAAGATTAATTCTCAGAAGCAGTTGTCACAAGTCTCCAACAGTCCCATCCCACGGGTGAGCTTGTCAGTACACTGTAAAAATAGCGGACGCTAGACGCGTCTTTACGCGTTCAAAATGTACATGTCGGTGTTCAAATTTGAACGGTTAGTGTTCATATTGTTAACACCAGTGTTCATATTATTAACAATGATGTTCTAAACCTGAACACGTAGTGTTAACAACTATCTCCTTCAAGTGTTCAAAAACTCAGCATCACAGAAAGTTTACAATACTGTGAAACAATTAACAATCTTTTGTGTGTTTTACTTTACAATGGCTATATTAACTTTACTACTGCCTCGCTGTCCGGCATACGTACACGGATTTCGGTGTAACGAATTTCACAATAAGTGGAAAATATTTCCGGTCTACAATTGCTCAAAGCATGTTTTTTCTAAAAAAGGAAGTATGAAAATTTCGGG
Organism: Ptychodera flava; assembly: GCA_001465055.1. Classification (NCBI taxonomy): domain Eukaryota; kingdom Metazoa; phylum Hemichordata; class Enteropneusta; family Ptychoderidae; genus Ptychodera; species Ptychodera flava. Next base: position 186,375 of record LD345123.1, on the reverse strand, counting down.
TTGAAATTTTGAAATTTTGAAAAGAAAATCAAAAAACCACCATGAACGTTTTAATTTTAACATCGGCGTGCACGAGGCGTTCTACTTCTTAACACTTGGTGTTCAAGTTTGGTGCCTTTTCTTATCCCATGATGCATGAAAACGGAAGTTGCGACATTTTTCTTCTAGACGCACGCTGAAGTCGTGATCGTGCGAAATCAAGACCAGAAAGGGTAAGTTTTCTCTCCAAAATATTAAAAGGTATTGGATTTTGAAGCATCTGTATTATTATCCTTC
>LD345123.1:156095-184691 GCA_001465055.1 Ptychodera flava | reverse complement strand
GAACACGTAGTGTTAAATTTCTGAACGTCTAGACGCGTTCAAAAAGTGTTACAAAAAGGCGTTTAATTGGTGTTCTATCCTTTAACACTTAACTTTACAGTGTATCTGCTCAAAAGTTTTAAAACCTCAGTTGTCTGCCTCTGAATCCAAAGTTACACAATTATGTGATTTGTTTATTCATGGCCACTCCATTTTGTTGGGCGACGGTGGTTATTCTGGTAAAATTCCATGGCCTGGGGTCAATCGGCGAAATGCAGCGTTATTGTTGTCCGTACTTAGTGACAGTTGAAATTATGCTAAATTATCAGGTTCAGCTACCTAACAGAGCTTTTCATCGAAAAGGGGCAGGGGAATCCCTTTAATCTTTTAGGACAGTGGATTTTGAGAGGCAGTGAAACAATATTTTAACTGGTGTGTGGCAAATTTTGTTTGTGGGCTTGGTAAAATCACATGATTGGCTTTGGGAACGGGTTATTAACGACTGGTGAGAGGAAATTGTTCGTAAGCTTGTACAAGATAAGGGCGGGGAAACATAATTTTTCCTAGGGATGGCACCCTGAGAAATGCTGTTACCCTTTGAACTTATAATTGTCCAATTAACATCTCTAGTCATATTTAGTATATTCTGTCATGGAAAAAAAACTGTTTTCTAAGTAAACTGTTTGTTGCCCCTGCCCCTGAATAAAGTGTTTTACATAACATTATTACCTACGAAGGAAACGAAGTTCAGAAATTATCAACATGGTAACAAACTCATCAGATTTGCGTCAGATAGGTCTATGTTCATATAGTTTGCTCAAACCTTAGTCCCTCCATCCAGGGGCTGTGATCAAAACAAAATTTAAATCGCGTTTACGTTTAGCATTTTTGACCATATATAACCACTTGCGTCACCCGATAATTATCTCAATCCAAGATAACGGGAATGTATCCAGACTTTTAGGGCATAGCTGCTTGTCCCTTCAACTCCTCTGGTCTACACAAGGACTGAGGCTGCAACCGCCTCTAATTTCATATGATACAATAATGCAATTGAAGCCGTTTTTCATGTTACAGGACTATCCCATCCCACTTTCCTAAGGACTCAAACTTCATTTCAGTAAGTGACTTTCGCACAAGACAAACGTTTATACGACCGCGTCTGACGTCATTTTTCCGAAATTAGAACACCCATCAGAAGCATGAGCAGACGGGCTTTACTGCTGAATTTTACTACTGATGATGTATTGCAACATTGTTTGAATTGCAACTAGAGCGGCAGCTAGCTCAAGGAAAAGCATTGTAGCAGTGCTTCAAATTCAACTTCTGTGTCATCTCTCGAGAGCCAGAACTCATCTTTTCCGGACTTGCCATTATCAAGCCTCGGGCATCTCTACCCTGTTGTGAGTATTAGCAGTCGAGNGCCGTATGAACACCGGCCAGCAGTTATTGTCAACCCTACGCACTCACTATCGGTCCCGACTCGACGCAATACGTGCTTAGCCTGTTGTTGAACAAGGTGAGCTAATAATGACATTATGTAGTATGTAGTATGTAGATATGCACATTTGCACTAGTCAATCTGTTTCCACACAATTCAACAGCAAATGTAATTTTGCGAAAAAATAAAGCGAATTTTGAGTCATTTGACTTTTTTTGAAGGCTTGATCCTCATTTCTGAAAGCAATGGGTCATAAATGGCTCGCTCTTGGCATTCTTTGAGCTCTAACATGATTTACTGTAAGTTGTTTGGATTGACATTCTGTTTTACTCCCTTATTTCATTTTTGTTTGTACTAAATTAATTAAAGATTAATCTTATAGTGATGTCTCATAATGCAATGACCCTCAAAATCTAAAATGTGCTATGAAGAGCGGCCACAGGGGCGTCGATCAATTCTTCAACATTTACATCGTGTCAAACATCCAATCGTAGTGTTGAGATGCCACATGAAGATACAGTTTCCGTGTTTCTTTTTCCCAAGCTTCAGGACAATAGTTTGGTGAAGTGTTAATCACTTAATGGTCATGTCCCGTTTATTCTGTGTATCAAATGTCCAAACATTCAGAACAAGTCATCGTTGATGACACAGTCCCCGCTTGTCCATTTTGTTATAATCTTTGGTTTCTAGGTAGCTGTGGTCTAGGTGATGCAGCGGGTGCATCAGGCCTGTGACTTGCATAATAAAGTAATGTGAGGAACGTTCAATAAAATTGACCCATGTCTGCCGGTAATGACCATTGAAGGAACTTTTGATTACATCACACATAACGATGCCCTCACTGCCTCTAGTGTCATGATGGTACATACTATACACAAACATGGTTTGGTGGAATTTTAGAAATAGTATGGGATCGGGTATGTTGTTGTAATCAGCCATTTCGGATCATATAGTGAAACAAATTAATATGCACAAGAATGCAGCCATATCACATTTGAACAAAATCAGTCAATGGAAGGACAGTGTTTATGTTTCAAAGACAAAGAAAAATCACACCAAAATTGAAATCAAATGGCTGTCTATTGACCATATGGATCATAGCACAAAATTAGCAGACATGCATATGTATGCCATAGTACTTTATCTTTGTACCATGTATCAACAACCATGGATAAGGAATATTTGTATATGATTAAGCCTCAAAGACATGAATAAATCCAAAAATGACCATCTGGCAGCAATATTTGGGAAAATGACAATCTGGCAACCATATTGGAACATGTCACGAAGTACATTGACATGTATATGTACGACATAGTGCATGATTTTTGTGCCAAGTTTGGACAAAATCGGTGTAATGACCTTTGAATTAAGCTTCAAAGACATGCAACATTGCAACAAAATGGCAGTTCTGCAGCCATATTGGCTCCTATCATAAGGTTAATTGATATGCATATATATGCAACCGTGCTTTGCCTTTGTGCCATGTTTGAACAGAATCGGTTCAAGGATGTTTGAGCTAATGGTTCAAAGACATGAAAAATCGCAAACAAAATGGCCGTCTCACGCCCCTTTTGGATCGTATCGCAAAATAATTTGACATGCATATGTAGGCTATAGTGTTATACCTTTGTGCCAATTTTGAACAGAATCGGTTTAAGGATGTTTGAGTTATGGTTCAAAGACATGAAAAATCGCAAACAAAATGGTCGCTTCTCGCCCATATTGGATTGTATCGCAATATAATTCTACATGCATATGTAGACCATAGTGTTATGCCTTATGCCAAGTTTCGGTACAAATCGTTTCACGGATGTTTGAGTTATGGTTCAAAGACATGCAAAATCGCAAAAATATGGCCACCTTACGGCCATATTGAATCATATCGCAAAATAAATCGATTTGCATCTGTATGTCATGGTGTTATGCCTTTGTGCCAAGTTTGAACAAAATTAGTTCAGCAGTGTCTGAGAAATGGCTCCGGACGGACGGACGCACAGACGCACGGACGGACGGGACCCAATCTATATGTCCCCGCTGGACTTCGTCCGCGGGGACTAACAAAGGTTTGATCACAGTTTCTCCATCAGTGACCTGCTGGAAACATACATATAGTTAGCTATAATGAACAAATCTCTGCTCTGTGTGATAGATGGTGAGGCTGAACTTTGTTCGTTTTGTGAATGCCATTACATAGGTCACAACTACCACCACCTTCGTTGTTTATTTAATGTCGTGGGTCAACGTGTAGCAAATACCAAAGGTAAACACTATTATGTAGTTCCTTTGGGGTAATTCATACCTTGTCCCCTGATCATCGCACATTGTGTGTGGAAGGGGGAGCGTGTTATCGCAAGGTCAGACCCTGTCTTCTCTGATTGGCCAAATGGACAAATGAAGTCAATGGTTATACATTTAAAATTCTTAGTACTTACATTAATACACCTTCAAATGGAAACTCAAGTGTCTTAGCTTCTTGACACAGATCTGATCTGGCTGTTGACCTGTTATATTTTACCTGCCCCCTTTGGCTTAAAACAGGTGCAGCCAACGGAGCTATTCATCGAAAAAGCTATTCGAGGAACAATTTTTGAGGGCAGGGGAAATTTTAATTTTGCTAGGGCAGGGGACGTGTTTTTAGGTGGTAGGGGAGCAAATTTTAGTTTTTTTGTAGGGCAGGGCGGATATCGGTTGATTGTCCTGGGGACAAGGCTTTGCGAAAAACTTTTTGAGGGAAATTGTTTCCAGGTCAGGGGAAATTGGCAAGTTTTATTTTCGCCACAGGGCGAGGGAGCTTCAAAAATTCACAGTGGGGAGGTGAAACAGGCAAAAATAAGTGGAAAGTGGGTAAAAATGAAGCTTGAGTGTGGGAGGATAAGTCGAAAAATTTTCTTTTGGAGGGCAAATTATGAACAGCTAATTAATTACCCTCTTGACTTAAAATTAGTCAGTTCACATTATTTGTCATGCACAATATATCTTATCATAGTAAGGACCTTTTTAAAAGTGCATTGTTCGTTGGCTGCACCTGTTAAAATTAAGCAATAACCCCCACCACAGGAGGGTATACACAAGATTTTGGTACAATGCACGACATATAGCATGAGCCGATAGGCAAGTGCTATATGGAGCAGATTGTACCAAAATCGAGAAAATGCAGAAAACGAACGTCCGATAGATCAAACGTCGGAAATTCTGCTCCCGAGACCAAGCATTTTTAAAGTTAGGATTACGTACAGATATCGACATTACATTTTATTGACATGCAATACGAACACTATAACTTGTCAAAAACTGCCTACTGCAGTCACGCAGAAAACGGGTCAAGAGTTCAAATCAAAAGAAAAAAGTAACAATTGTTTTCGTAAATTTACTTAAGAACAATGGTCCTGGCTTTTTTGACATATTAAAATAGATTTGTCTCATTCTGTACCGCATACGCGTATTGACCGTTGCAGCATTCAGAAGTGGAACAGTGAAGTAACAGGATCTACTTTTGATGGATACTTTGGACGTTAATTTTGTACCAGAAAAATAGCAGTTTTGAAATAATTCACAGGTGCAATGACAGCAACTTTTGATGAACATTTGTGCAGAGTGTGCTGCCCGATTTAGCGAGAGCTGGACGCTGACACTACTCACTTAGTTGCATTCGATGTCAAATTTCGTCGCAGTCGCCAGAAGTCATCCCTTGTTATTTTGATCTTCTTAGTCTACATCGTTAGGACATCCCCGATCTTTTACAGCCCTAACTTAGGTAAAGGATATTTGACATACCGGTACAATGAGGAAGTGTGAATTATTAGTGTATGAACGAGTACAAGCTCCATTTCAAAGAGTGGTAGGATATATCACGTCTCGACTCCCGCAATATCGAGCAAAGTGAACGGTTCGCTTGGCTGTCGCCCTCTAAGATGTGTGCATCACACCCTGAATATGCTGCTTTAGAGATAACTCGATTGGAACTAATTTGGGATAATTGGATGGTGAAGTAATGTCTTTAAAATCTGCAAATGTTAGCTAATCTGCTTTTCTTTTAAAGTTACACACTTGTTTTTATGAGTAATTTGTAATATTGAGACATTCAGCTACAGAGCACCTATGATTTTTTGAGAAATTTGAAAAATATGAAGATCCAATTATCCTAAAATAGTTCCAATCGTTTTAGATGTATTTCATCATCAATCCCAACTTATTTTCACTTAGAGGTGAGTTACAGACCCATATTTTATCTATGTATCAAAATTTGGACTTGTCTTTGAAATAAAGTGGACTGTATCCGTTTTTCTCGAGGGTCTATGGTTTAGGGGTTTGCAGAAATGTCAAAGAACTTCGAGGATGCGTTGGACCTGATTAAAGATGATCAAAGCATGTTCTTGGATCATTTTGAGCAAAAAATTGATCTAGTTCACAGTACTGACAGGCAGCTACTTGACCACAAGGAAATCTCAAAACTCCTTGAGAGCTAAGTGTAAATATATGTACCTGTATGTCATTTTTGCTTCTGACAGTTATCCAATTGGTAAAATTCAAAATCTTGTATCACTGTCAGGGGAAAAAAATGCTGGTGTTTTCTGTACTTTGTGTAGCAACAAAGTGTACACACCTCAGTGTTCTCCCAATAGTTGTCAGGTAGAGTAGTGGCTTATTTGCATAACTATAGACGCAATTGTTATGATAATGAGTTGTTATTGTTTATGAAACATTATATAGTGTATAATTATTTTGACGAGAACACTGCACAAATTAAGGGTACAGTTACTTACAGCTTATAGTTAGCTTACTTAGCAGCAGTTAATATATGTTGAAAAGTTCTGATTCAATTGATTTTTGAATTTCTATGCATGGTTTTGGATGGAAGTGAAATGCTAGTCATGAAGGTCTACTTCCGATAAATCAACTAAGTTTCTACCAAACTCCTCTGCCATCCTGCCAGCCAAGATGGCGGAAAGGTTTGAATCTTCGATGGAAACTTGGTTGATTTCTCGGCATTTTAAGGGAAGGAGGACACTTTATGATCAATATTATATATTTAGGGTAACTTTGGTCATATTTGTTGATGTTCAAAAATCTTATCAGAAACTAATCGTCTAATTACTTTGAAATACTGTAGGCAGGTTGCTTTGGATAAAGTTTTTTTCAGTTTGTTGAAATTGTGGTGAAACTTGCATATTTGTATATTTCGACATTTAGGAGCATTTTTTACTGTTTTATGTTCAAAAATCATTTTCTCTGAATACGTTGTCAGATTGCTTTGAAATTCGTTAACTAAACACGTACCTAGTGATGATATTAATGAGATTTTATCAGATTATGTTGGTATATGCAATTATGAACACATGCCCTATTTTGTAATGACAAGAACTGATAAGTTTTTGGTGGGTGTGGCTTGAAAATTATTTGAATTACGAATAGAAAAAAAATTGTCTATCATTTGGTGTTATATTGCAATATCCATGCTATAGGGCACCCTATAATTGATCATTGAGTATTGTCCTCAGGCATGTTCTTGATCAGACGCCTGCATGGGGAGTCTAAGAAACACAATGAGTCTGAAAGACATGATAATGAGTCTAAAAACACAATGAAGAGTCTAAAAGACACCATGGCGAATCTAAAAAATATGATTAGGAGTCTAAAAGACATTATGACTTTCCAGCTGTTTTCGCAGAGGTAAAGTACTTTATCTTGCATTTTCACCGATGCCTTATATAATTCCCAAAAGCATTATAGAGAGGCTGCTTCCACTCTTTAATTTGGTAAACAATAGAAACTCATGACCATAGCAATTACATTTATTTTTTTCTGTGGAGACACATAGTGGAATAGAATTAGAAATTTTCATAAAAAAAGGTGTGAGACTCCCTATTTGTGAAGTGTAAAGTGTGACATTCAAATCTTGATTTAACATATTTTTGCCCTTTGTTTCTGGTACTCTGTTATCGTGATGATATTTTAGATGTTGTACAATCAGCAGATGATGATATTTATGGTGATGACGAATGATACGCGTAAACTGAAATTAGATGTTTTGGCCATTGCTTGCTTTTCATAAAAATTATCAACATTTGCTTATAAATTGTACAGGCAGTCGGGTATACTGACAAGTGGCACCAAATTATCGCAATATCAAGAACTAACACCAAAATCTCCAGAGGGCTGGAGGGAACCAACCCCTCCTTGTTTTATCATATTGCTAAGCGGAAAAAGTCTAAGTGATCATTAGAAAGATATTAACTTACACCTCCCCCCCCAAAAAAAACAACAACAAAAAACCCAAATGATGTCATGTACATATTTGTCTAATTCCAGTATGCATATGTTGCATGAGAGTTGGACGTTTCAGCTGACAAACTTTTTATTTATTTCAGAGCTACTCATTATTTGGCATTTGTTTGTGTAAATTGGTTTCTTTTGATATATTATGTATGTTCTCCCTAGGAATTTCTGATACAGTATCGGCTAAGTCCCTTATTGTCACATTTCATCTGCCCTGTCAATAGAAAGAAAGAAATATATTTTTGATGGACTAGACAGGTGCTGCAAGTATCTCTGTTTTACTTCAAACTTTTCCACATGGCTGGTTATGTAATTTCTTGAAAATTATATAAACTGTTTCTGTCCTCTAAAGATTGCATGATATATAAAAATTATTTGAAATGGTAATTGACAATGAGTCTCCTTCAAAGCATATTTTCAAAATTTTTATTTCAGTAGTCTACAGTTTTCTCTACACATGTGAGCTATGCCTGGCTTGACTAGGGAATCTCTGTTGGTAAAAATCAGAATGAATTATGGGATATTTCTAGTACAGGTTGGGGTCTTTGCACAGTTAGTACAATCTACTATTAGATACACAAAGTCAACAATTTTGTCACAATAATTGTAAATGTACTAATGGGTTTAAATAAAATTTAACAAAGCAAAGCTTGATTTAGTTGAATGTAATGTAAATGGACAGTTCCATTCTATTGTGCTCAAAGGTTAAAATGATACATGAATTTCCTTATGTTCCTAAGCATAGGTGGAATACAAGGTAACATAATGATGTTCAAATCAGTAGTAAGTCATGATACCAGTGTTGATCTCAAAATATCAAATGGACCGTATTGTTAGGTATGAAAGTGACCTATAAGTATCATACCATGTAACATAGTCAGACGTCGTTTCTCTTCCTGTGAGAAATGCTTCCACACAAAATGTGAAGGAGTTTCTTCGATTGAATACAAGAGACTTTATGAAAATCCATTAGAGCACTAGTATTGTTCATTATGCTCTCTCCCACCTTTCACTGATTCGTCTATTGATGAATGTCTTCAGGGTAACGTTGAAGTGACACACAAGATTTCTGAAGTCGGCGATTCAAGTGCGAATAGCAAGCCTGACAAAATTATGTCAAATACCCTCTTATAAACGAAGGTTCATACGATTGTTTTAAGAGAAAAGGGTTCCACATTATTCACATCTCAATGCTCGTAGCTTACTGCCAAAGATTAAAGAAATTAAGATTTTAGCCTGAGAATCTAAGGCAGCAATAATTGGCGTGAGTGAAAGATGGTTAGATAACTCCCTAACAGATAGTGGGATTGATATACCCGGGTATGAAATACAGAGGAATGATCATAAATGAGAAGATGCGGGAGTCCCCATGTACATTTGTTCAAATTTTGCTTTCTGAGAGCGCTCGGATTTACAAAATGATACCTTAGAGGCCATATGGATTTATTTGCTCCTGCCAAAGTCAACGCCCATTCTAATTGGTACTTTATATAGACCTCCAAAGTTTTCCAACTTTTTTCAAATTTGGAAGATTAACTCACAACACATTGCATTTACGATCAAGAATCAATATATATCGGGGACTTTAATTGTAATGTTAAGTTCGATGATAACTGTCTAACAAGACATTTCTATAATTTGTGTAATAATTTTGCTTTATTACTATTGATATGTCAACCTACTAGAGTCACTAATCATAGTTCTACTATCATTGACCTTATCTTGACCTGCGATCATGACAAAATTTGCCAGTCTGGCGTTCTACCAATCGGTATCAGCAATCATTATGTTACTTACTGTACCAGGACAATTAGTAAAACTCAATCTGAGTCTTACAAAACGGTCAGGATAAGATCAATGAAAGGTTGTTCCACAGGTTTATTCACTGAAATGCTTAAAAAGGTTGATTGGTATCAGGTCATTGACTGCGACCAGGCCGAAGAAGCATAGAATACATTTAAATCCTTGCTTTTATCTGTTGTAGACAAAATTGCCCTTATCAAAGAGATTCGTTTGAAACAAAGGTCGGAGCCGTGGATTTACTCTGACATTTTAGACGGAATTAAAGCGAGAGATCGCTTATGTAGGAAATTAAAAAAAACTGGGGAGGACAGCCTATTTTCGCAGTTTCGTTTTCAGAGAAATAAGGTTTCCAGACTTATCAAACGAGCAAAATCCGATTTCTTCTAGACAAAATTAGTCAATTGTAAAAATGACAGTGAAGAGCTTTGGAAAATCTTGAAAAACATGAGAGCTGCCCTTGATAAAGTTGGTTCTTCTTTCACAAATATTGGCTTGGTTATAGTCAATGAAGTTTGTATTGATAAAATAAAAGTTGCACAAAGATTTAGTCATATCTTCAGCTCAATAGCATCTTCACTTGTTGACAAACTACCTCCTATGTCAGGTAAGTTTGGCTTAGACCAAATCAAAAATTTTTACTCTGGCAAAGGAATTGTAGGAAACGGTTTCAAACTGTCCGTTGTCAGTGATCCTTTTGTCTTTAAACATCTTTCCTCTCTTGGCAGCACTAAATCGACAGGTTTAGACAATATCCATCCAAATTTATCAGAGACGGCGCTGAGCAAATTGTTGCTCCTCAAACTCATGTTATTAATTTATCAATTCATAAAAAAGTTGTCCCGAATGATTTAGAGAACGCTTAAACCTGTCCCTTTAGAAGGTAATGATCGGCCAGTTTCTATTACAAGCATTGTTTCTAAAGTTCTGGAGAGAATAATGTATGACCAGCTAAAAAGTACCTTCAGGAAAACAACTTACTCGTATTGTATGAATATTAATCAGGATTTATACCAGGACACTTTACTGATACATGCTTGATTTACACCACTGATCATATTAAATACCAAATTGACCAGGGTAAATGAACGGGGATGGTGCATATTGACATTCAGGGGGCATTTTAGACCATGGATCATGGGATCTTATTAGATAAGCTTAAAGCGTTAAACCTGAGTCACAAAGCTATTCATTGGTTTAGTTCTTATCTGACGGGCAGACAGCAAGTGGTCAACGTAAATAATCATATTTCATCATTAGACTCAAGGATCGATACTGGGTCAGATTCTGTTTTCAATATACGTTAATGACATGTGTTCTGCTGTAAATTGTAAACTCCTTTTGTGTGCTGATGACTCAGCACTGATGGTCTCTGTCAAAGACATTGGTAAAATACAAAACGAACTAAGCTTAGAATTGGTCACGCACAGGATTGTAACATCTAAGTCGGTTACCTTGACCAAATCTTTTGGTTGGAAACTGTGGCCGACTGGTTTTGTGTGAGGCCTAGTAGTTAGGCGATGTTGCCGTGAGTGTGTGGGGGTTCGAATCAAGTTTGGGTTACAGTAAAAATTAATGTTTCTTTAACCTGAGTGGACAGTTTCTGCTGGTGGATATTCACTTGTCCTCGAGTCTGTCTGATAGCTCAGTAAAAACAGCTTCATGCTTTTCCGATTTCTATATGTGTTTGTACTGTGTCTGTGTGTAGTCTGCTCCACGCACAGTGTTGCTTGGTCTCGCACAGGATTGTAGCATCTAAGTCGGTTACTGTGACCATCTCTTTCGGTTGTAAACGGTGGGCGACTGGTTTTGTGTGAGGCCTAGCAGCTAGACGATGTTGCCGTGAGTGTGTAGGGGTTCGAATCCTGTTCGGGTCATAGTAAAAAATACATTTCAGTACTCAGCTTCGCCTTTATTGAATTACCTTCCACGTAGTATAGGGAATGTTGAAAAAAAGGTTAAAAAGGAATTTTGCAAGATTCTTATGTCGATCGTATCGAAAGAGATTTCATTTTAGTCTTTGGTGTGAGTTTTAAAGGTTTTTAGTCCGGTTTACTCATTTTTGGAAGTTCTTGTTTTACTCTCAGTTGTAGGATTTCTCACTTTGTAGTTTTTTTCCATTTTTTGTTAATCTGTTTTCAATATGAACTACAGTGGAAATAAGACTTTAGATTTTTCTTTGTAATCCAAGCAACATTTTGTTCATTTTGTGGTGTTTTATGTATCATTTTGTGCAAAATTAATTTTTAAAAAGGTGAGAGACTACCTACTAAAACAGTTCAATTACAATTGTGTGAGACAGAACAGTGATGCATAGCTTTTCTGAAAACATAATTATCCATCATCCCTCTATTGCTTTACAATTGATTTGTTTTCAATTTTAGTTGCTTTACACAGAGCTGGTGTTGTAAGTTCAGTGAAAGATGCAGTCATTAGCTTGCACACGTCAGTTGACACCAAGCAAAGTTTACTATAACCAAGGCATAACTTACAAGTACTTTTAAAGTAAAACATGCACGATTGTGTTTTTCAGAGCAATTTTTCGCAGTTTTTAAGATTTTGATGAGTTGAACAAAAGCTACGATTTAATAGTATACATATGTGATAAGTAGGAGTTATTTAACCATTCACTGCAAAACAAATTTACCCCTCTATCAGTTCCCGCACAGGCCTTGATACAAACTGTGATACAGGTCTGCGTCAGCAAACACAGAAAGAATTGTATCAGGGGCTGGTGCACAGGTCTGTCCAGTACTGTGAACACATAGCTATATTTCTACCCGTTACAGCACCTACACACAGTGCTGTGTACACTGATCTCTAATAGGGTCTGAAATTTTTCAATGTTCAAACAATAACACTCCTTTTTTCTTCTATCATTAAATTTGCCAAATTGTACAGCAGATTTACACCCTGAAATCCATCCAAATTTTCTAACTCTGTAAATTCAAAGCTTACACGCCACTGTACACACGTGTGGAACAGTGCTGTTAACATAGCTCTGTAAATTACAGCATTGTATACATTCCTGTACCACAATGAATTAGAAATACATGAATCAAAAGCTACAAAGTAATACTGTTATTTTGAGACCCACCCCCAACCCCGATTCCCCGCATGCCAGTGTTGACATTAGTTAAAAATAAGTATGAATATATGCGGCAACTGTCTCTCCCATTATTATGTAATGAAGGAAGGCAAAAGTACCGGTCCCTTGATTCTCTCTAAATTACAGAATCCAGTAGTATCCTGAAGTATATACAGTGGATTACACATGAGAATCCATATTGGATTACATGTGAATTCAGCAGAATCCCACGATGGATTGAACAACAAATTATCAAAAATGTTCCATATCCGACAGATTCCATTGCTTGGTTGCTTGTGGATTTCGGTGGAATACATAATGTTTATTGTAATATTCTGGTGGATTCTTGAGGTATCAAGAACAAAAATTCAGAAGAATCCTCAATGGATTCTTCACTTTTGGCATATTGGTCATTTAAGTATTGTAATTTCTTAAAAGTAATTTCGATATTCTTCAATGAATAATTTCTTAGCCATTGCCTCTCCTGCATGATAATTGTTTACGAGTACCAACATAACATTGTAAGGCTTTCAAATGCACTATGCACACGCAGAATCTTTACTTCCTGAGTTATGGCTAAGGACATAAGAAATATAACAAAATGGTCGCCATGCGACGATATTTGATCGTAGTATGAAACAAATCAATGTGTATATGTATGACAAAGGTCAATATGCTTTTACCGACTTTCAATAAAATTGGTTGAGACTTGCCTGAGTTAAGGCCGAGGACATGAAAAAAATTGTAGCAAATTGGCCGCCATGCGGCCATATTTGATTTTATCATGAAACAAACTTCCGTGCATATGTATGGCATAGGTCAATGTCTTTGTATCAACTATGAAAAAATCAGTTGAGGCATGCCTGAATTATGGCTCCGTACATGAAAAATTCATAACAAACTGGCCAAACGGCGGCCATATAGAATCATATCACTGAACAAATCAACGTGCATATGTATGACATATGAAGTAATCCTTGTACTAAGTTTGAATGAAATCACTCCAGGCATCCAGATATCTGCGTGAACGCAGACATAGATGCACGCATGGGCACAAGCACGCACACACAGACATGGCCAAACCTGTAAGTCCCCCTTGATGGTGCCTGTTGGGATTAAAAATATGTCCAGGTTCTAACACTGCATTAAAACGAAATAATACATATAAATTCACACAAATGAGTTGCCTGTATCATAGAATAATATACGTGAGTTCACATAAATCCATATGAATACAGGCTTGCTGAATACAAGCAATGGATCTGTATATGCACTCTTCAGCTAAAATACAGGCAATAATTCATGCTAGAAAGTATTATTTGGTTTTTGTTTTCTTGAAAATAATAGTAGGTTCTTATATAGCACACATATGCACAAGTACATGTGCTCAAGACGCTTTTAATTATTAATACCACTGGTCACCCGACCTAATATGATACCACTCAACTCCCTGGAGAGCAAATAACAGCTCGCATGTGGAGCAAATAAGCGCAGCAGAGGTGAACTCACAAATTACAACCACTGCCCTACCAGGTACCCATCACTCCTGGATGGGGAGAAGCACTGAGGAATAAAGTGCCTTCCTCAAGGACACAACACCATAGCGATGTCTGGGCTAGAACTTACCATCCTGTGATTGGGCGTCCTTTGCTCTACCAACTGCTCCATGGTCTTTTCAACCTTGCTAGGGAAAAGGTCATTACAAATCCACTTGCACTTTGCCAAAAGAGCTGAATCAACAAACGATCATGTTTGATTCCGTATTGGACTTATTAGAATACTTCAGAATCCAGAGAGAATCCATTGTTGATTCTGGCACTGGATTTCCAGTGCTAGATGTCGATGGCTTCATCATGGAATCTACTATACATTGTAAGAATCCATTTAAATTATTTCTTGAATAGCTATCTGAAAATGGAATATTTCACATTGTATTGTGACCGATACACCTAGTTTGAAATCAGAATCAAGAACCAATCGAACAGGAGTATCCTGATCTCTACCCTGTATATTCCATTACTCGAACCATGTCAAAGAAAAATTTTGTTAATCAAAACATTCTAAAAAACGATGTCACAGATGTTGACTTAAATGACACCTTTCTTAGTTAGGTGTTTGATAGGGATCAGTTCGTTATCCCTAGTGGATTTGAATCCTCCAGTAAAACTTCTGCCGACCAAGGTCAGACATTTTCTAGCTCACATCTTATTGAAGAATAACACAAAGACCCACATATTCAGTCTTTATGACAGGGTTGTGGATGAAGCTGAAACTTCAGATAGTCCGGCATTTAATGCATGAGTCGAGATCTTCAGATGTCTTCATTTATTGCAATCTGGCTACAAAACATCAAATAGTTGTAAAAGTCCCATCGTGCTGAAATATTGCATCTTGTCGATGTATATTTCTCAGCTGGTCATTAAGAGTCAGGAAAAGCAATAAAAAACTCCGGTCATTTTTATTTGCCCTGTCTAAGGAATGATTGAGCATATTTATGCTAAACTTGACAAACATCTCAAATGGTAGGAAAACCAAATCAGACCATTCCAAAGGCTCCTTAACAGCCATTTCCTGCATTCAAGAACAATTTAGTTGGATACTCATCAGTGTGTCCTCTGGTTAAAATTACCTGTTAGCCATTCTGGCTAATTGAGACCAAAATTGATTAGCCAGAACTAACAATCCAAATTCACATGTATTTGGAATTTGTGATTTTGGACAACTGGCAGACGAATATTTAGTGACAGTCACATTCACAAATAATATACTTAATTTTCCAATCAAAAAGTCTAATTTCTGTACCAATTGCTCACTTTGAGAAGGTGTACTGGTAATTACATTTTGTACACTAAGTGTAACAGCCTCCTGTCTCTATTTCTGGTACAAATATTTAGTTTCAAAATAAACTGCCTTATCGGTGGGCCTTCACTAGCTCTTCTCAACAGTGCATCAAAATTTTCTGTCTTATGTTTATTTCTTAAGGATGTTTTTATCAAATTGAACGGACTCATGTCAGCGGCTGCTTGCGTTGCATTCATGACTATTTATGTCCTGATGTTTTCTAAAGTTTCATGAAATTGTCCTTCTTTGGAATGTCTTACCCCGCAACTCGGCGGACGAGCTGCAGTCACAGTGCAATTTTCTTGTCCGCTGACTTGGAAGTTGTGCTCCAACAAGCCAGGCGTTGCAGGGCTGCATTTTATATGTAGCTGCCTCTGAAGTGGCCATCGTGTCCTTCTCGTTTTTGTCACACTGGTTTCCACAGGCGCTCTGCCACTTTAGGTTGCAGTGGCGGGCATATCGACAACGAGATCGATAAGTCGAGCCAAAAATTGATCTACTTAGCAGACTACCCAGCTAAGGGGCGCGTGTGCCTAGCAACCATCAGCTGCTGTTGTCTGCTTAGCCTTTGAAAATACCTAGCCTTTCATTATACGGCCTCAACCACTGGTAGTGGAGGCCGTATGATGCCGGGAACACACAGACCTGTACGTAGGGCTAGAAAATACCCTGCAATCAAATAGTATTTTCTAACCGTGTAGTGCCATTGAAAAAGAGGTCACTGCATGCAGCCATCTGAAAGCATGGCAAATTACTCCCTAAGTAATTTCCCTAAGTTACTGATTACAGTACATGTCTGAGACTGCGCAGTAAAGCAAGGAAAGAATGGCTACCCAGGAACGTTGAGAAATCTGTCTGTCTTCTGCATTCATTCTTAATCATCAAATTGGCCCCCTAAAAAAATTGGTGAAGAGCGGCTGAAAGCAATACGGAAATTCGACATTTTGTTTGCCATTTGACTGTCTGGCAAGTAGCAGCGGAAACACTGCTCATGGACTATGTTGAGATACTACCAAAACAGAATCAGGAAAAGACATTATGTTTGCCATAGTGTGTACATGTACTCGATTCCCAGAAGCGATACCACCTGGAAACATGAATGCAAAAACTATGGCGAAAGCTTTAGTCAAATTATTCATGTTCTTCTACCCATCTAAATCTGTCCAGTTTGATCATTGGTTCAACTTTGTGTCATGATTTTTTTAACATGTCATGGATCACTTGGACAATAAATAGTACAGATCCTCTGCCTATCACCTAGAAATCCGGGGTGCTCTCGAGCAATGTCATCAAACTCTGAAAAAATGATCAGGACCTACTTTTGTGACACAGATAAAGAGTGGTATTAAGAAAGCCATTCCTCTTCTTAACTTTTAGACAGTAAATTCCAGAGTCTCTTGCTTTTATCTCATTTGAGCTTGTATTTGGACATATAGTCTGTGCCCACTGAAGCTCTGTAAAGACAACTTCTCATCAGGCGACAATGATTGTCTGTATCTTTTGCAATATGTTTAAGAATTTCGCATTATACGTTTTAAAGGCATGTGAATCTGCAGGTATTGAGTCATCTCAGCAGTCCGTGGAATTTGAGTACGATAAAAACACCTCAAAACAGAATTTCGAACCTGGTTTAAAAGTCTTTGCTTTTCTTCCAGTTCCAAGAAACTCACCTAATGTCTCAGCCTATTTCTTTGGTCCTTCCTTCATCGACAAGATATTAAGCAAACTAAATTACATCTCATTCACTGCCAAAGGGCGGTGAGAGACAAGTTATGCCACATAAATCTGCCTTAGTCATATAAAGATAGGCGTAATCCTACAATAACTTAAACAATTACACTTAAACAGTGTTGTCAGTTCGAATGATCATGAAGGTAGTAAAAATGATACTGACGTAAGTGAAAATACCATAAATTCATAGCTGGGGTCGGTCAAAATCCAAGACTCAGATATCTTGGAAAATGTGAAATCTAAATTTGTACATCTGCAGCATTTATAGCCTTAACAGGTGAAAGAACGGATCAACAAAGATGAAAACCTGTTCCGGCACTTCCAAACGAAAACAAACATCATTTATCACAATGTTGATTTCAGCATCAGTAAGCTGCTGAAACAACATCTATATAAACTAAATCCACCCAAATTAAAAATATCTCAAAGCAGCAGTCAAATACCTCCTTGGCAATGACTTAATTAAACCAAGTAATAGTAACTGGAGCTCACCATGCACAATTGTGCAGAAATCTGAGGGAAACTGCTGCATATGTACTAATTACAGGGAAATGAACGATCTCACAAAAGCAGACATGTACTCAACCCAGAAGATTGATAACTGCATCGGTCAACTGGGAAGATTCAAGTATGTCACAGAATTCGGTCTACTTAAGGCCTGGATTCTGACAAGTACCGTTGACAGATTGTGCTTGTTCAATAGTCGCCTTTGTTACACATTACGGATTGTTCCAGTTCAAAGAGACCTGCAACATTTCAATGCAAGATTAATAAAGTTGTATCTGGATATGAAGTATGTAAGCCCTGCATTGATGATATTGTCTTATACAGCAACATCAAGGAATTTAGGACTTTTGTGCCGCCCAAACTTACTAGGAACAGTAAATTTAGCTGTGTATCTTACTATTTATTAAATCTCTTTAAGAGCTAGATATGAGTTTTATTTAATTCATTTAAAAGCAAATCGCAGATGTCACCTATTTCTGCCATAACAATATAGTATATTATCATATACCCATGCCCATATTGCTACATCCTAGTGACGTTCAATGTAAAATATCAGCCGTGATATTTCACGGTAAACGTCGAGATATGCACGATGAACGTCATCAGTTTTAGAGTTTTCCCGAACTACATTAGCAGTTTTTTGGTAAACAACGTAAACAACAAAATGGCTGCCGCTCCCCGCCTGCGAAGCCATGTCACCTACTTAAAAACTCGAAGGGCTTCGAGGAACACGGGTATTTCTGGTTGCAAAATACGGAAATATCACGTTGAGTCTTGAAATGTTTTCCCATGGTATTTTTTGGTCAAGTTCTAGCGAACATTCTCCCGTTCGCACAGTGCCGGCACTGTGCATCGTCTCCACTTAACAGGAAGTGAGCGCTTGGCGTGACAGCGATGTCGCGCGCACGAGGACTGTTGACATGGCAACTCTAAAGGTAAACTAGCAAAATGGCGTCTCCTCTCCACGCGAGCTCTGTGCCGTACGATGATCGAAATCAGGATAGATTTAAAGCTGAGCAGTTTTTGATCGTTTAAAGTTGTAATAGCATATTGCACCTTAAAATGTTCCTTCTGTATGACGATTTTTGTATCCCGGTGTCTTTCTTCTTGGGTTTCATTGAGATATGGACGACTTGCAGCAATGTCGCGCGTGATGTTGACATCTTCGTTGTATACTTTATGAATGAAGTCTGTTCACATAAACATTCTGATATTTATGCGCAAGACATAATAAAGTAAAGCCTCAAAATTAAAGGTTTTTCGTTCTATTAGTAAAAATTCCCTAAAATTATGGACATGGGTATATGATAAATCAGTTATTACTCAATATCGCCTGTTCCTTGTGTCGTATCAGCATGAGTGTCATTTGTGCTGCGTCAGACACTCGACTTTGTCTCGTGTCTGACACAGCACAAATGACACTCATGCTGATACGACACAGGAACAGGCGATATAGGGTACTAACCTCTAAATATGCCCTTGACAGGGGTAACTCTAGCACTCCCCTTGCAAATACGTTTTCACATTAGGTTTCCTACAAGTGGAAAGGCGAAATTCTCCAGCTTCATTGGCAGGATTTCAAATAATAGAATTGGATAGCAGTCACCTTTATTCCTGAAAGTCAGTATAGGCCAGCAATAACTGTGGCTACACTGTCAGCATCCCAGTTTGACCCATGATCATGTTTGTTAGGTGTCCCAGTTTCTCTTGTTGCTTCTGTAATTTCTCATTATACTCTGCCAAGTTCTTCCTGCTACAACTCGACTTGCATGTTTTTTAGAATTATTGCTTTACTTTTGCTATCAGCGGTACCAGCGATGGCTTCATTAAGTTCATAGTTCTAGACTTAGATATAGTTTTTGTTTTCTCTTCTTCCATCTTCTACAATAAGCTTAAAATATCACGTTTGGCACTAATTAGAACAACACTTAAATGGACAACAGATGGTCTCTAGATGGAGGTTGTGTAAACTGTTAGCTGTTGTACATCCGCTTATAAGAATGAAACCATTTTTCACTTAGTCCTGTAGTGGGTAAACCAGGAGTCCCATGGTGATTACCTGATTTACTGCATCTTACGTGGCACATGTTTTGTTGTTGCTGATAAGATCACAGATTCATGAATAACATAATTGAAAGTGTTGCTCAGGTTGCCTGACATTGATATTCTTGACTTTTCTAATGTAAACGGCTAGTTTTAATCAGGTTCGAACCCACAACATACGGCATCAGTCGCCTAGCAGAGAGGCCACAGAGAGAACCACTCGGCTAAATCTCCACTCCCAAAAAAGAGAGGTTCAATAGCCGGCTAAGTTGTTACATTTTTCTGACTGAGACCGCTCCACATGTTGTAGAGTTCGTGAAGCACTCACGCACGCATGTTCACTATCACACATCACACATACAAACTTTATCGAGGCGAAGAAACGAATTTCATCGCTTTAACTGGGCGAACGATAACCTTGGGGACAATTCTGTCCACCAGCAGAGTTACCAACTCAGGGTAGAAAATACGGCTAGTTTTCAATCTGGTTCGAGCCCACAATACGGCATCAGTCGCCTAGCAGAGAGGCCACAGAGAGAACCGCTCTGCTAAATCTCAACTCCCAAAAAGCGTGGTTCAATAGCCGGCTAAGTTGTTATATTTTTCTGACTGAGACCGCTCCACACGTTGTAGAGCTCGTGAAGCACTCACGCACGCATGCTCACACATCGCATAATTACTCCCAAAGAGTTCCTAACTTTTATAACCTGCACCAAAGCAATGAAGCCCCTGTCTTCTTTCAAATGCTCCCACTAGCATCAGCTACATTTGGGTCCTCATTAACAAATGCATCTTTTGAAATATTATTAATAGAACTTTTCATACCTTGAAAGGTTCCATATGAATAACAGTAAGGTCTGTTGAAGTCTGAAGTCAATTTGCCAAAAGGTAATATTTTACTCCTTACTCGGTGTTTTAAGTCATATGGACAATAATTTGTCACTGAATTTCATATTCGAAATAGCATATGGCAATTCAATTATGTAGCCAAATATGGTCTAAGTGATAATTGGCATTCTGCTCGGTAACAGGCATTATTGTCGAACTTTGTAACACAATACACGGTTGTGGCGGACCACAGACAAAATGAAGCTTTGCGCCTAATAATACACTTGTAGACCTTCAAACCATACATTCGATTACTGTGGCTGATGACTCTGTGGCTGATGGATACATCCTTTGAAAATGTCTCTTAAATCAACTGTTACATTTTTATTTGCATTTGTATAAACTACTAGTTCTGTAACCTTTTACACAAACTTCTGTAAATTTCGATCTTCGAAAAGAGTGATAGACAAATATGGTCTAAGTGATAAACTACAAGTCTAAGTGATACTTTTCACCAGTAAGTGTAAGCCTTTATTTAAGAAGACTCTTTGGTAAACGAATACTCAAACATACTCGATGAATACTGGCAAAGCATTTTTCTTCAAAATAGAAAGACACAACAAAGTTCTCTCCAAAGCAGCCCTTCCCATTCAGTCAATGCATAACTCGTTTGACTGGTATAGTTAGAGATTGCTGAAAATGTACAAGCAATAGATATTGGCTAATAATATGCTAG
Source organism: Ptychodera flava (assembly GCA_001465055.1). Classification (NCBI taxonomy): domain Eukaryota; kingdom Metazoa; phylum Hemichordata; class Enteropneusta; family Ptychoderidae; genus Ptychodera; species Ptychodera flava. The sequence goes on along the minus strand of LD345123.1, from coordinate 163,418 downwards.
ACTGAAACACTCATAGGAAGATCTTTGTCTTGATGATTTCATATCCAATTTGGATGTTTTACCGTGCTTAAAGAACTGAATGCAGAACGGATTATGCTAGATTCTATTTCGGATTTTCCTAGAATACATTGTAATCCTGAAATAATCCAATATATATTCATTTCTGGATTCCCTCTGCATGATGTTGATGGATACCTCATGAATTCAACTCCATATTTTAAGAATCAATAAAATGGATTCTGCTATAGCTCTCTCGATATGGAACATTTCACATGGTGCTTTTGTAAGCCTGTAGCTGGTGGCAGTATATTAAATCTCTAAGACTAAAAGTATACTCGAGTCACATTTGTATACCTCCTAATGAACTTTGGTAGACAATTTTAATATGAGGTTATCCCTCGATATCACCTCTTGGTGGGGTCGTATTGCTGCGAGTGAGGTTGTTGGCCGCATCACACGAGTCGAAGTGTGATGCGACGAGTGTGATGCGGCCCACAACCGCAAGAGCAGCGCTACGACCATACCAAGAGGTGATATCGAGGGATAACCTCTTTATCATATACCTATGCCCATGTTATTGAATAAATAAATCTTGTATATTAAAATATGATACGTTTCACTGTGGTTTTTCTTGATTGACTACATTTGTTTGTGTCATCTTGCTATGGCGGATTGATATACTCGCGTCTGATGTAATCTATCAGCTGGCTTATTGACAATTATTTTACGGTTGAGCAGGAAAATGCTTCAACTCTGTCATCAAACATGTAGGATATCTACCAAATCTGTACGGTACATGCAAGTGTTGTGTTTGGTTTTATTTTCCAGAACGCATTTACCATGAATACATGATATTTTTGAAAGTTGTGCTTTTGAATTTGCCGGTCCTCCGACATGTCCGATAGCACTTTTGCTTGTTGTCTGCGCGACTGTGCTTATGCACGGACGGAACAGCTGGTCTGTCATCGATCTGTCAGTGCCCGTATGGTGTGATGCTCTGCTCTTTAATTTGTTCAAATTAGTAGCACTACTAGCATGTTAATCCGATATCGACACATGTGTTTTATTTAGTTACCCCGCATTTCCCTATGCTTCAAAACCCTGCCACTTTTGGATATCGGACACGAAATCGTAGTCAAAGTCAAAATCATAGGCACAAGGTTTGTTTTGATTAGGGCGCCACCATGTAAGTAGTCTGGTATGCAAATCAACAGGCCGTTACAGGCTTTGTTATGTAAATCAACAGGTCGTATCACTTGTTCATATGCAAATATTCAATTGAATGAAAGAAAGACGAGCTGATCATTCCTTTCATATGTAAATTAACAAGGCGTATCACTTTATTGACATGCAAATCAACATGATAAATCATGTCACTGAACTCAGTACAGACACAATACAGGGCATAGGTATATGATAATGTCAGTTATCAAATTACACCATAGATAGATAGCATATCGCTTTCTTTACGCCTGGAAAAGAAAGCCACCTTCCTGATTAATAAGATCAGCATCTTTGCACTGTGTTGTGATTTGCAGATGTTTATTTTATATTACAGGACATAAAAAAGTCGTATCTGTTCCATTCTTCCTATGCTGGGGAATGCCTAAGTAGTATTAAATTATCCTACAGTATCTGCTCTGGAAGACAATGCTGTGATGCAAGTGAGGAAAAGATTGAGGAGTGTGATAAAGTGACTACATATTAAAAATTGATGATGATGAGTTTCTGTTTGCTGTCAAGACTTCTCCTGAATCAAAGAATGATAAATTTGACAATTATGGACTCAATGCTGCCTTAAATCAAACTCAAATTCTAAACAAGGAGACATTAGCCATGAAAGTATGTCAGGCAGTTGCTAATTTTGGAAGTTTCCAACGACGAATACATTGGCCTTAGAGGGAAAGTAAGATAATTTTTGGCGGAAACGTTCTACTAATAAGGTCACTGATAGCGGCAGTTTGTATAACAATGAGAACAAATGTTCTTGATTTATGTGGTACCTCTCGAAAGGGTGGTTCTGAAAAGGACCCTGGTGAAAGGGAACTAATGGAGCAAATGACACAGCAAATACTCAAAATTCAAGACAACTGACTGTGGATAAAAATGCCGGCTAAAATGTCGGAAGCAGTAGCAGTATAACTTATAAAAACAACTTGCGTTTAATTTTGAGAACTAGTTTTAGTGATGTCGGCAATTCATCAGAGACCATTGTGGATATGCCATTTTTCACATTAAAAAAATTACGACTATTTGATTTTTCTTCTTTAATTTAATTACGTTTCACCCCTCTAAATAAGGTTATGTTACTGTAAAGAAGCAGTGCCACCACTTTAGACATAGATAGTTCATAATCTTCAAGATGGATGTGGATTAAGAGTTACCCCGACGTAAAATTCCATTGTAAAAATATCGAATACCTAACAGTTCATTTACATGTTGTTTTTGAAAAATATATTTAACAATAATGATTAGCCGGGGGAATGTTATGGGGAAGTTTTATTGCTGCCCCTGCTGCCAAGTGAAACAATCATTGTTCTATGGTTCTATGTTTGCTGGCTTGGCTTACATTGTCAATCTCACTCAGGACTTCCTGAAGACATTTATTCTACTCTATTGCAGTGTGGTTCGAAACAAAATAACCTGCCAGGTTAATGGAATTCATGTCATTACAAAACTAAAAAACCCTTATTAAACTGTGTCACTTCCTACAGAGACTGTGTTTCATTGAGTGTATCCTTACCGGTTCAAACCAAGCCGCTAACTTGAGTAAGCCGAAGATGTATCAATATCTTTTGAAAAGGGGTTAAGCGATACAAAATTTAGTATTTATTGTAAGGAAACGCCTACCTTTATTCCCTTCGGCCCGTTCCTCATTCTTCATTGCTGAAAGCAAAATACGACAGGAAATATACATCAAATCAAGTCCAATAATCGTTATCGTTCAAGGTAACTATGAAATTTACCAGGTCCAAGGAACATATCGATTATGACAAAGGCAATTGGGTCATCTTGAACCACAAAATAGTGGTGGTACCAGGTGTCCAGAATGGGTAAGCGTACCCTGCCAGCTATGTGGTAATCATAGCATCGGCTCATAGCAACACGTACATAAAATATATACTTAAAAGGGATTCGAAATTGTGTTTTCAACAGAGATTAATTTCGGAAATGCTAATAATTTGTCCTAGATGACAGGCTGCACAGTTTGTAAAGGTCCAGGTTTTCAGAGTTTTCAGAATTTTTCTAAATTGATGAAATTTGGTACAAATGTTGGTAACATAGTTTTATAAGTATAATTCAATGACACATAGTGGTATTGTATTAATTAATTGCTTATTTGCTTTTACATGATGAATGTTTGTTGTTTGGGGTGAATGTCAAGAAGCACTGCATCAAAGTTTATGAAATATGCTACAGGTGATAATCTGTCAGTTTTATGAATGGATGCTAAAATGGTTGGCAACATCATGTGAATTACTTACCAATTGACTCATTTAATGACCTTTTGTAATGAGAATGACAGCCTACATTGATTTTATGTTTACACCACCATGGAACTCACTCTCGGCCATTAATCCCCATCTGTATCAGAATATTTTTAATCACAAACCTACTCAATGAAGAGGACTCTATCCTCTCCGACGACCTCAAATTAAAGTACCCATTAACAAGTTGGGACTGTGTCATCAACGATGACTTGTTCCCGCAAAGTAAAAGTTTTATTTCAGTTACGTGAGACTGAAACTGTTCAGAAAACGAACGGTGGTCATCGATATCACACGAGGAATCACTCAGTTTGAATGTTTGTAGAAGAAGTTGCGAGGTCACAGGTCACGTCATTTCAGTGACGTGCTGCACTGAACCTTGATGAACAGCTTCCCGCTAAAAAGTGGTAGTCTCAAGGTAGTCATGTCGGTAAAGCTAGAAAAATTGTAATATTTTGGTAAATTTGAGCGGCTTTCTATTAGTGGTGAGTCCGTAATATCCAAGCCGTCGACGAGTGTTCAATTTGTAATTTGGATGGAAACATTTCGAAATATCGTTTGAAATAACTTGCGCGAAAAGTGCTTGCCGGGATGGGGGGAGGAGTTGAAGTTTATTGAAGTTTCAATAGTTGCGGTGACGGGCTTAAAAGTCGTAAAAGTCAAAACCATCCCGTTAGAGGCAGGAGATCCGGCTGCAGCCACCACAGCTATGGACCACCAACTAGATTACTTCATAAAAGAGTAGAAAGTCCGTGGCGTAATGACACAGGGAAGTAACGTCGAAAGAAACACCTATCGAAACTGGGCGGAGAGAATATATACTAGTAGCCGGTAGACCTATATACGCCGTATGTTTTTATTTTTCATTTTTCATTTTATTTGGCTATGGTACTCGTCATTTTTGTTTTTTATTATTGGATGTGTGGCGTTCTATAAAGTACCCGGATCAGGCAGAAATCCGACCGGTCGCTTGCAAGAACATCCAGACCCTGGGATTCGCGTCGCATCTCTGAAGGGCGCGCGTGTGTTCCAACAGGGAAGAACGTGAATTGCAGGGTCTCTGCTAGACTACCCGAGGGCCTGTGAGTCAACCCAAAAAAACGGGCTGTTTCCCCGAGGCCAAAGGCCGAGAGAAGCAGTCTGTTTTTATTGGGGGTGGGGGTGACTCACAGGCCCAAGGGGTTAAAGACGTATTCTGTTGTCCTCATGGCAATGCAATATGTGTTTTTAACACACCTCATCCGCAGTCATGCGTAGGAGCGTACCATACAAAAACTTGTCGCATGTAATATGTTGGAGTGGTTCAGTATAATTTTTTTTTTTCCCAACAGGATCGCAATACTTCTGCTGCAAAACGATCAATGCACCCTTGATTATAGTTTTCGTCCGTTTCGAGTCCTTTTTGGAAACCATGCAAAGCATTCAGTTCTTTTTCAGAGAGTAGAATAAAACTAAAAATCTCTCGACTATAGTCTCGGTCAGCCGCAGACGACATCTTTGTTTACATTCCGGTCTGCACATGCGCAGTGTCGTTTTCGACGACAGCAGGCATGATTTGTTCAGAACTGATGCCTGGTAGGCAATAGTTCCAACAAATGATACCGGATGACGTCGTTTACGTGGATCAGCACAAAAAAGAACGCATCCCACGTGACCATCAATAGGCGAATTAGAATACGTACTGCGGATGAGGTGTGTAATAAAATATACTGTTGATAGCAGGTAGTTCGGTGTCCATTCAGAACACGATTCCCAATATTCAACGACTGTTGATTTGAACTGCCTCTGATCGAAAATTGTCAGTAAAAAGACATGATATCAATAATTTTGCGAGATTTTAAGTACCCGTTGTCTTCTCGCCAGATAGCTGTTGTCGTGAATTACATTATTGATTTCTATTTTATTGCAATGTGTTATAATTTTTGTTTTCATTGTTATTCAGTCATTTCAAGTTCAAGCAAGTTGTGTTCTAGTATTACACATGTTCCTGCAGGAAACACACGCAAACTTTATGGGCCAGGCCATTCTAGCCAATTACAATGCAGCCCGCTAAAATTGTTTTGTCCTACCGAGGCTATATAAGCACGCATACCATGTATTTTTGGCAAAGAGCGTGCACATCTGGTGCCCAGTGAACACACACATGTATGTCATGTAACAGTACTGCAGTCAATTAACGCGCGTTCCCAGTGAGAGTTCAGAAACAGGCGTCATTGTCTTGTATCGTCGCCCACTCACTGCTGTGAAACGAGCCCCTTCCATTATGGCTCACCCACACTTTGGTGCCGAGACCAGGATCACAGCTAACCTTGCTGACTTTACAAGCTCTACTGAAAAGACGAGAAAAGGCAAAATTCCTTCTCATCGGACATCAGGAACCGAGAGAAAATCTCATCAAACGACATGACACTGCCACAACCAAATCAAAGGATTACCATAAAATCATCACTGGGAAACCCACACTCGATCGGAAACTTTAAAGCGTACTGTTTGTCAAGAACTGTAAGATCAATTAGACATTTCTCATGCAGTATTCGGAACTACCGCCGATCTTGAACGAGCTATCCCCTGCATGATGTTCAGGCGTTGCCGTATTCATTGACACAATCAAGGCTACTGATCAGGTACGTACCACCGCCGCACAACAAGTTAACACTATTGATACCTCGCAACAACCGATTCCCACTCAACAATATCGACCAGCTGTCAGCCTATCCACATTTCTCCTAGCCTCATACACACTGAGATCACTTTTTGAACTACAGCAAATTTCTTCTGTACACAATATTTCAACAATCTTACACCATAGCATTGAGGCAGTGCCAAGTGATCTCCTGGGTGCACATACAGGATTATTGGAAAATCAACCCTTTTTCACCATATATTTTTGACAGTCATACATAATATTTTAAGGGAAAGTAAGGGAACAGCAAAATCCGCAGCACTTACATGTGCCATCTCAGTATTTGGTGTACAGGTACTCCGATGATGGGTGATTTGAACCTATTCAAATGAAGATGTCACTGTCAAAAATATGCAAATGAGGTAAAAATGGTAAAATCGAGCAAACTGCCACAACTGTGTTACCACAGATGACATTTGGTTGAAAATTGGTATGGATGTACCTAGAGGCAACATTAGTTGAGTGTCTCCGTATAGCGATGACATTTTGATAGTTATAGTTTGGGGGCAATTTTCCCCACTTTTAGTATGCATGTTCCCAGGGGTACAATTAGTTAAGTATGTTCACTCTGGCCTGCCACATTGAACCAAATGTGAGCCAAGCGTCATTTACACTATGTTTTTTCATCCTCATCCTTCCAGCTACAAGAAATGTGATCTCTAGAAAAAGTGGATATTCTTGGTATTTGGTAGTCCCCCAACTTAAAAAGACATTTGGTGTAAGTTTTAGTATTTGTTCAATGTTCATCTCTGTGTATCAGCATTTGTTTTTATTCTATCCCTACATAGAACACCCAATGCCGTATTTGGCAACATACCAGTATGAACATAAATGACCATTGTTATTGTTGACAAATGAATTCTAGTGTGGACTTGATCCGAGATCTCTTTTCAACAATAACAACGCTGACTGTTCACTCCATGGTCTATGTTGACATGCTAAATACTAGACATTTCATGACACTTCAGGCAGGAAAAAAGGATACTGCAGTAGATGCATAAAACAAACCACTATGAATATTACCAAATTTTGCAGCTAAAGGAGTTTAACTAGACATGTTGAGTTAATCTGTCACCTGGGTAGCGTCTATGGTTTTCTTTTGTATAGATCAGAAATTCAGGGCAAATATTGAATTGATGATTGTTTTCCTTG
>LD345123.1:128089-151021 GCA_001465055.1 Ptychodera flava | reverse complement strand
TTATTTTAGACCCTGAAGAAGACCTCCTGTGTGTGGTCGAAACGTTGGTTTTTTAATAAAGGCTTAACCGTAGACTACCGGACTTGTCTCCTTTACCAAACTCATGGTATGTATGTATGTATGTGTTTATGTATGTATGTATGTGTTTATTTATGTACGTCTTCGCTGCCCATTGTCTGTTGTTTATGGACGCCCATGTAAGTCAACTTTATTTTGCTGCAAAACCTAATGCTATTAAATTGACGATCAGCATTATAGTTAAAATACCCAGAAATTATTCGTGAAACGCAGCTTTTGTATTGTTATCTCCGAGAAAATGTTTATGAAAGGGATTTGTTCTGCCATGCTCGGGCTGTTTTTGTAAATTATGCATCCCCCTGCCGTTATTATGCTTTTCCGTTATGATTTCTGAGATGTAATTGTGGGCAACATTTTGATGTTTCTGTTAATGTTGTCATTTATGTTATGTTGTATTACGTTATGGCATAAGAGCAATATCTAATCGTGGCTTGAAAATTTGCACTGGACAAAATGCTTGATATACGTTTAGTATAATTACATATGTTGACGTATATGGAACACATTATTAATTGTGTACGTGTATACTTAACGTATTTGATACACATACAGAATAAGTATATGTGTATATGTTGTTGTATATCAAGTATGTTTCCAAGTGGTGCCTGTGTGTATTAACCATTAAGAAACTACGTAACAAATCTGTATGACTATTTGTGAATGTTTATTTTCTTAAAGTACTTGTTCTCCAGTGCTCATTTTGTCTATGACTACTAAAAGGACTTTACAAGTCATTATGAATGTGTATAGGCCAAACCTGTATATGTGCTAGAAAATATAAGCAGGCCATATTTGAAATGTGCATACAAGATGCAAGGTGTATTGTTAATACTTAGGCTTGAATCTTCTAAAATATAGATGCTTCAACATCTGCATGTAAACTTTATAAATAAGTAAATAACATTTAGCAAAAACTTGCACGTATACGAACTTAAACTAAAGTAGAACCCTTAGTTTGAACTTTTAGACTTTTCGATCGTCTAAACTTACAATAATGAAACCATAGAGATGTTTAAGGTACAGCACATCTTCAAGCGGACAATTCAGGGTAACGTATGCACAGTAGTACCACAACCATCCAATGTACACTACTTTGATCAATATAATTTTGGACTTAAATGGATACACTTGCAATATATGAAACTACAAAGGTTTGTCTTGCTTAATGCTTTTAACAAACCCTAAAATCAAGCAACAACCCAACATAATTTAAGAACAAGTATATGACGTTCATGTAAAGACAATTTATTTCACAGTAAATTATAAGTAAAAGACAAACTGAAAAAGTTCCAACTGATAAATATTTCACTCCGTTGTTCAAATTGTCCATACAGAGTACAATTTCATAATTGTTTTTCACTTCTGTTCTGAAGCAGAGCGTTGATTTTCCTGACTGTCCAATCCAGTTGCTTGCTTTCTGCTCTTTCGCTGTTTGCCTTTCAATTTTGTTCAAATAAAGCAAAGAAAAAAGTGAAATCATTACTTGTGGATAATACTATAAGTACAGTAATGTATTCATCTTGCATTGTAATTTCTAAAACCTAACGTTACTTTTTGGTTTTCTCACCCGAGGTTCGTATATCCTTCTTCTATCTCTTTGAATGTGTCGAGTGTAGTTGGATTTTGGTCATCGTATAAGCTGTGCAATGTTGTGTTAACATCAACATCTCCATTTTCAACAACGAATTCTGAATTACGAACAGGTATGACTGCTATTAGGCTATCCTTATCAGCAGAAATGTTAACGCTTAAATTGAGCAATTCACAGAAAACCAACTTACCTTTTCGTTATAGCATCCATACCGTTCAGGTTTTTGTGAAACAAATCACAAAAAGAGGCTTTGCCTGCCGAATCCGTACGCTAAAACATTTACAAACTCTTTGTATCATGAGAACAAGGCAAGCTAAAACAAGAATTCGTAGAGAGAGGATATGGTTAATTACTAATATCTGTCTTGAATTTCGTTTTTTGTTGAAATTAATTAACTGTTACACGTATTTATACTTCAGCTAAAATAACGTTACTCGCTTCTTCATACGTGAGTAAAATAACATTACTCACGGTCCTCTGATACTCATATACATCCAAACTTGTTTGGCAATAAAGCAAAAAAGGTAATATCAACTTGAAAACTTTGAAAGACATTTTAATAGTGTACGTATGTGTACGCATCGATGCACTAAAATATTATCTGAGAAAAACAAGTTATGAATATCAATAATCACAATCATAGCCATCTAGAATCCTATAACACCAGGTCAAAACTCATTCGTTATACATTGTCAATTGTTATAAACATGGACACAAAACAGCACAGAACACACAGTAAAGCACCGTTACACAACAATGTCAAATTTATGAAAGAAAGGTATGTGCAATGTCAAAGTAACAGAAACTGTCGCGAATTAAATCAATCTCCACAGTGTATATGACAGAAAAGATATCGCAGTGCACTTACCAAGAGATTTGAGTCCTCGCTGCAACTAATTTCTTGACGCGTGTGATCTACCATCTGTTTCTATGAATTTCCTTTTATATTGACCACTTAAGCTTCTAATCGACATGGAATGACCGTTCCGAATATTTGGATGCAGGTGGTTTTGTCGAATGGAAAGTAACCAACCGATAATTGCATATCATGCAATCGTTACAATACTATCAACATACTCAAGAGATGATATTCGGCATCGCTAGATACTGTATCTAGACAGATTTTACGATCTTCCTCTCGCAAAAGGATAACTAGATCACGACAGTGATTCCTTTAGCCATATTTCATGATACATTTATCTGTAAACAACAAACCGTTTCTGTTCCGAAATGTACAGAAATGGTCAAAATTATGTACACCTAAAATTGCTTTCCGTCGGTGAATATTGGAACATGCACAGACCATTTCAGCAGTTCCGGCCAGAGCTCTTTACCTCAAAAAGAGATGCCTGACACTGACGGCCGAAGAACACACAGTTGCAAAAAATCTCTTGCGGATATAAACCTAATTTTACTGTGATCTTCCTGGGTGGCAAGTTTGGATATACCTACACCAACCTACAATAGACTTATTCAAGTTTTTAATTATGTACGTTTGAGTGGAGTGAAGGGGATGATTAGAGTGAGAAGGTCGAACGTCATACAGGGAAGTTTCTCCCTGAATCACAGACTTGGCTTTCTTACAAGGGCTGTTTTGCAATAGATTATTCATAAGACGACGTTTGTATTAACTGATCTATAATTCATGAGATGACAGTATCTTATTTGGCATATTGGGAGGGGTTACCTCCCCTTTCCTCAAGAGATTTGCATAAACTAACATGGCATTTTTGATCAAATGTAAAGTGCAATTACTCCTACCGTAACTTCTGTTCATCACTGAAAACGTAATCGAATCAGCCTTCCACTGCGCAGGTCATGAACTTTCTGGTCTCTGATGTACACAGCTTTCAGTCCTCTTTTGTTTAACTTTTCGGCTTGCGGCTTCAAATTCAGTATATCTAAATCAAGACAGTTTTGTCCGAAGGGTTGAAAATCAAAAAAATGTGGGGCGACTTTGTACATCAGTGATTTACCGCTTCTAGTTGGTGCGCAGACGAGCACATATTTCCCCTAATATAAATTTCAACCACTTTTCTCTTTTAATCTGGCATGGTTTGCGTTGGTTAAGAATAACTGGACATGGCTAGCAATCATTTTGTATTTGCTTCATTAGTTTCACTAATACACAGTCAGTCTAGTCACTGGTGCTGTGCAAGAAGGCCAAGTCGGTGAATCCGGCAGAAACTAATTCACCACTGTGCAGACTCAACCGGTAACGCATTGATTCGCAAGAAAGACCATCACATGTAATTTCATTTTTTGTATATATACACCGACTTAAGGCAAGCTTAAAACTGTAACTGCAGCCACTATAAAGCCATTCGATTACTGGCCTTACTCGAAACTGTATAAATAGCTTGGACGACGTAAATTATCGATATGATTGTGCCTTGATGAAACACTGAACTTTCACCGAGCCGATTGACAATGAATTCGAAATTTTCGCGGAACTATTTTCAAAGAAAAAATTGTCAGTACCATTTGAAGGAGCTGATGTTCATCGACAATAAAAGAATAGATGCGAATATGTATGTATGTATGTATGTATGTATGTATGTATGTATGTATGTGTGTGTGTATGTATGTATGTATGTATGTATGTATGTATGTATGTTGACGTAACATACCTAAGAGTAACTTTTAACATTTGAATTTTATATTTCAATATGCCACGCATGCCTGGAAGTAAAAAAAAAATTTCGTGATTTTATATCATTAAAGATGTTACATTAACATCGGCGAATAATTGAATAGCTATATAAATGCATCCAACCTGTACATACCATAATACACAGAATAATCTCTGATACGACTTTTTCTTTTATTTTCTCTTAAAGTATTTTTATCCGTTTCCCGTTCTTTTATTTCCTTCTGTAATAATTCTGTATTGTACTCGTAAATCTTCTTTCTGTTGAACATGCCTTCGTCCAGCTTATTCTGCATCTCTTCATGATCAATTCTTTGTTGAAGCCTTTGCTGATCAAAATATGAATCCCAAGCTCTTTCCTGAGATGGAAAATGTGCAGGAGATTATGCATCAATAGCACAAGCTGTTTATCGAGCTCTTTCCCTGACAAAATTGACGACAATGAATAAAACTGTAAATTAGAGCGACCATTTGAAATAAAATATATTAACTTCCTTCTACATAATAACCAAAGGCAAATCTGATCAGCCCGGAATTTGTTATGTACATAATTATCGAGGTAGGCTGAGAATATAGCTCAGTATTTATCTACTTATCGTGAAGTTGAGCATAAGGTTTCAGTGCTTGAATGGTCATTCACTACAAAAAACCCTATATGTTCGTATTTTAGGTGGCAAATGTTTGGTAGAGGCATTCTTAAGGTATACATCAGAAAATAACAACGCCGTAATATATTTCTAATGACAGTATCTCAAATTTAGTTCCAAGAATCAAATTCTGAACCATGTATCCATTATTAACACAAATACTTAATGACTTTCATTTTATGTGTCTTGCTGTTTTGAAAATACACGTGTCATGGACTTCTTGCGAAAATCTAAACAAAAGGAAATAATCGTAAGCACATGTTCAAAACGTGATGGCTGCCAAAGGACAATACTGGCTGCTATGTCGTTCATAAACTTAAAAATACATAACCAATATAAGACAAACACAACTGCAGGGAAAACGCTGCACTTCCAACGTTGCGACTCGGAGTGCATCCCGCGAAGTGTAGACATGTTAGTACTTCGCGGCAGGTCACTTTTAAGTGATCACTTTACATGAAAACTAAAATAAAGTTTGATTGAATGAAGTCTAAATGGACCAGTAGTGTTAAATAACAAATGGTCGTCAATTCAACCTGTGCAACTTTTAAACAACAATCTCGTTCAACGGAACGAGGCGTATCAATATCAAACATAGTGCATAATTATCAAATCAGAGACTGGACACAGAAGATATTGTCAACGTTGTTGTGTTCGTTTACTATCATATTCGGTTCTTTAATAGGTTAATCTCAAGCTATTATATGGTTTCTTTTTAAAGAGCAGATAGTTAATGATTTCATAAAAGAACTTTTGAATTTTCAGATTTTTACATTTCCACTTAGTTGAAATGTAAAATACATGTTGCACGGTGTTGATGAAATTTAGCTACTCGCCATTGTTTTCCATGATATTAATTTCAGCCAGATGCAATATATCACGCCGATGAATTCTACCTGGTCCAGCCTCTACAAGTTATAAATCATAACAAAATGCAAGATATAAAGCTGTACGAGTTGAAGGAGGCAAATAAATGCCAGAGAGGACGCGCCTTGAGCTTAGTGAAGCAAAACCATGGCAAAGGACAAGAACATGTTTACATAGAATTTAATATCTATATCGATTTTCCAAAAACGGCAATATGACTAAGACAGTGTGAAGGTTGGATATTACTTTTTAAGGTTTGAATCGATCAACTTTCTTTAAAACATCGAAATATCAACTGAAGCGACATCACTCATTGCTTTAAAGGAACGTGGCATATGTGCTACATACTAATATATTCACTTGATTTGCCAAACAGATCTCCAAGAAAAGTTACTTCGTCAAATACTAAATGACAACCAGGTAACATGACCAGCTAAACTTTTTACTCTAAGGTTAATGTGTGTTCTGTGAGGTAAAGACATATTCCGGCTTTGCATCCAGACTTTATCTGTTCCAGACTGACAAAGAACTGCTAAGGAAGGCGAGGAAACAGACGCAAAATCTAAATTGAATACAGTGGGGTTTGGCATGTCATGGGTAGTCCCGTATTTACAGTAACAATTTTTATATTTTGAAATACATAAATCATGGTATATTACACTGCTTAAAAAGGATAACAAATACCTCTCGTTCATATGTAGATCTCATCAAACGTGATCGCTCATATTGAAGATTTTCTTCCTCCTTTGGAAGAAAAAGAAAAAACCAAAGGTATATATTAATCGTTTACATGAAAGTCAAGTCCTATTTACATTTCACAATTTTACATACAATTAACAATTTTTTCATCGCATTTGCTGGATGAAGATGATGATGATGTTTTCAAAACGTTTTTGTTTCATATTAAATAATAAAACCTTATGCGTTACTAAAAATTACCGGCTATTAAGAATTATATCAAACATTATAATAAACAATAACACAAATTTTGTGTCAGGAAAATTAAGAGAGAAATATGATGGCTTTGGACATATTCGCAAGGACTTTTAGAGCATGGGTGTATCTAAAAGGCTGCAGCAGACTTCAATTGAATAACGATTTTGTGTTTCGGGATCAAACAAGTACTGAACAACAACAAATACTACAACCAAATGTAACTTGTATTTTTCCAAGGGTGTAAAACAATCGCTTTTTAGGCGTTCGTTTATATGTAAAATAGAGGCTACGCGTTGATTGATTACTAAAATGAGGATGAGGAATAAGAAGAGCGGCCACAAAATATCTCGTCAATAGTATTTAAATAATAACACATGATTGCGAGGGCAATATCTCAATTTGTTGCCTGCCCAAGGGATAGTGCTCATGACCGGAATATATTGCCCTCGCTATCATCTGTTATTTATTTTATTACACCGAAGATTCACACCAAATAACGACACTCACACAATAAAAATGAATTCAAATCACTAATTAATTTAATGGTTAATAAATATTCGATCAAACATCGGACAAACTAAAAGTGAGTGAACTTTTAAATATTTTCAACTCACTTAGGAACGCATTTCTCTTTTAGGCCTTATTTGAACAGCAAAACAGTTTGAACATTCAACATTGGGGAATTCATTAATTTCAATCAAAATATAATTTATGTAGAAATTCGAATTATTTAATTTGAATCTTTGGTATCCGAAAATATTTTAAATGTCCAAATGGACAGCTACGAAAAGGAGAACTCGTTCCAGCATTTACTGTTGCTGTCCAGGCAAAAAGTGAAAATTTCCGCCAGCGATCATGGCACCGGCAAAAAGAGACGCTGTAGTAGATTTTGGAACATCAATGTTTATGTTTGGTTGGGACTGTAGACCAGTAACAGGTGGAGAAGTAACGGATGATAACGGCAAGTGGTTGTGTTGAAGATGGCTAGCAGATGCAGTAGGGACGAATGAACTCTGAGTGCAGTTTTCGCTGATGGAAACTTTGCAGGTCGTGTCAATTGCAGATGATAACGTTTCCGCCATTTGCTTCTTTTGCTGGATCGATGTATCCCTGACATACGAACTGATGCTGCCTTCGTTTCGATGACGGCTGATGCTCATGATGTGCCTATTGTTGAAGCCTGCTTCACTCAGAAGTGTGATTGATGTCGCCCGGATGCTATGGTTGATAAACCGTTGACTCAATTCTGCTGCTGTAGATATGCTTGCCATCATCGTTGACAAGGTGTTCTTGCCTATGGGTTTATAGTCGAACCATACAGCATCCTCGGTGTTGTAGTTATCACGAGGTCTTTGGAATAAGGCATCACAACGACGATTCATCTTTGAACGGTACAGTTCGAAGGTAAGAACGGGACACTGAGGTGAATTATTGGCATACAACACTCCGCCCGACACACCATCGTCGTCGCACTGGTGATTTTTTGTTACTTCGCTACCAACTTGGATTACATACTTATTGCCGCAATCGTCCGTCTTTATCTCGAAGTTTTCTGCACGGAGATCACGTTGTCCCTCCCTACCACGACGCCAAAAATACAACATTATGTTGAACCATACCTTGTGCAGCAGTACTCTTGCCTCCGAGTTTGAGCTACTGAAGTAGGTGGCTATCTTAGCGAGATCACCGGGCAGTATAGCTGGTTTATGAACAACGTTTCCCTTGCCCTGGCTCTTGAGTTGCTTACATACAGCACTAAACATCTTTCGGCTGTTGGAAAAATCATCGCCATCAACTATATCAAAGTTTCGACGCATTGGCGGCTGATGAAAAAAATTCTGAATGCCGTATCGCAGAGATTGAAGGAACTTTTTGGTATAGAGTTCGCCCTTCTGAGTCCGTACTTCCGCATAAAACGTACACAGAGCTCTGACGAGGGTTGCCACTGTGAACATCTCGATCTCCCTGGGACTGTAACCATACTTCGAGCTCAGGTAATTTTGTAAAACCGATACTGCACCGTTTGTCGCAACTCTAGTGTGCTTACTGTCCATCTGAAGCAAAATGTCATCCAGCTGAGCTGGTGTCAATTCAGCGTGTCGCTTTGAAGCCATAGTTGCCGGTACGAACTGCTGGGAGCGAACGACAATTTGTTATGCGCAGAAAGCATGCGCGGTACGCAAATGCGGTAGCGGGCTATATCAACACACGCGACGTAATCAGCGGGCTATATCAACGCACGCGACAGGGCTATATCACCAAAACCATGTTTTATCACTTTTTCTCCTATGTCACGTGAGTGAGAATCAGCCAATCACAGCATCTGGACGTACCTGAAGTGTAATAATATCATTTAAAAGTGTGCACGTGTATTTTACCCAAGCTAGTTGGTTCTCTAGTACATTGCAAACTATGTTAAGGACTTTACATTAGCAATCAATCACCGATTGCTTCTCAACGTACCGATTAATTCGATTGAAAATGAAAATAAGAATTACCATGATTTTAAAATCAATAACATACTTCCCCACAAATCATTTAACGGAACCATCTTGTCAGCTTGCACGCGGTTACTCTTAGTGTCAAAAAAGAGAGAGAAGTAGAGTTGGAGGAACCTGAGATGATCGCATTGGCAGGGTCATCTTGTAAAATTATAATAACAAGAGTACATGACCGCTCCCCCGACATCTAGACGTAGTAAAATGCGACTATAAGAGCCAAGGGTCACAAATGTCCACGTGTATTGATTTTCACAACTTTACTACTCTTCTGTACTATCACACGAAGAACATCTGAAAGAGCAATGGTAGGCTCTTACGTTAGATTTATTACCTTCCCCAATATCTTTTAGCTGATTACCTTCCCGAATAGACATGAAATCATTTGTTAAGTATTAACAAAAGAACATTCTTGTACATAGCAAATTAAATTGCATGATGAGCATGCCTTATAAGCCATGTACTTTACAATATATCAGCAAAAGTTATGGTGATCAAGTGAAGTGCTACTTCAACTGACAGCAATGGTACATTGATGAATCTAAATTTCACAGTTTTTATTCATTTTGTAACTAGCATTAAGATTTTTCCTCACTGCAATGCGGCCAGAATACGACGCAGGAAATCAATGGAAAAAATTGCGTCTTGGGGTTTTCATAGTCACCAAACCAGCATAGTGGTGCCCTGATTGCACAAACAAATGGATTCTCTGGCAGGAAGTCTTTACATCGTAGTTTGAATTTTGCTTAGCTCAAGGGTGTTAGTGACAGTCACTTTGCCACGGCGATTCAATAGAAATTTTGTTGTAGTGTGGAGGCTTTTTATAGGCTGAAAGTTACTTATTGGATGCTTGACATTAACATCCGACCATTACATTTGCCAATTGGCAATACATGTGTTTAGAACAGACACTTTGACACGTTTCTGGAAAGCGCTTAATTAGTGGACGTGTTCATAATCCAAATCGGGCCACTTAGTTTTGAAAAAATTCAAAATGGATAATGGCGTATTGTTGTGGAATTTCTCATGCAACACGGATATTCGGGTCCCCAATTTGACTCAGTAAATGAAGAAAATTAGCAGGTTCATCAACTTGATTCCACCTAGATGCTACCAGGCAGAAAAAAATCGGGTCTCCAATCATCCCCAGACACCGCGTGCATGGATCTCAATTGATGGGTGAAAAAATTGCCAGCCATGTTGCCTTCAACAATCAATCTACCCCACAACTCTTGGCACTGCATCTGTCGTCATTGTCATACAACCTCATTCCGCGACACTTCCCCTTTCCCGTTATTTTCGCCCCCCTCAAAAAAAACAACAAAACAATAATTCCATTCCCAACAATTAAAATCCAATAAAGCAACAAACTTGCCTACATGCGAGAGCCCTCAATTGTGTAGGTTAACAAAAATATCAGCCTGGTAACATCTGAATATAAGGTAGAATGTCTGTTGTTCAGCATTAGTCAGACTATAGCATTGTTCTTGTGAAGTTGATGGTAATTACAATTAAAGCAATCATCAGCCAATCGCTCCCTCAAAACTTGATACAAACTAGATGGTTGTAGCTGTGACACAGTGGCAACCAGCACTGGTCTACCAACAGACTTATCACCTATACAAAAGTCTCTCTGTACCAATAACATCTTTATTCCAGTCTGTAGTTCCCCAACTAAAATATACCATAAAACTTTAAAAAACTCTTGGAGGAAAACAATGTGTACCGATCACTGAATTTCAACACAAAGCTAGAGCACATCCCTGCACCTTGGCCAGATTTGATTGTATTTAAAGCGGATGTTCACCAAGGATGATTTTACATATGTGGTAGCTCGGTGGTTATTTACCCGGGAAAAAATATTTGCACCATTTATAATTCGCAGGATTTTTTTTACAAAAACCGATAAAAATAGTACAGGAAGTTGCCAATGCAATTTGCATCATAGGAAAAAAAGCTCCAAGCTTGGAGCTTGCATCATGTGATAAGGAAGGGACCATCTTGGGACGGGTATGGCCCTCACATTATCCACTCACAGTAACACAGTTGTAAACAGCAACACAAAATCTGACAGTTGACAATTTATTATATGTGATTTATCATTTATGCAAGGATACTCAGTATAAACAAAAGTTATGTAAATACGCACAGCCTGGTTTAAGCATGGGTGAGTGGACAATGCCATACCGATAGAAAGACGGTCCCTTCCATATCAGATGATGCAAGCTCCAAGCTTGGCGCTTTTTCCAATAATTCAAGTTACATAGGCAACTTCCTGTACTATTTCTATCGGTTTTTGTAAAAAATCGCGCTAGTTATAAATTGCGAAAATAGCTTTTCCAGGGTACGTGACCACAAAGCTAGCATATATCTAAAAACTACCCTGGTGGATTTCCCCTTTAAAATAAATAAACAGTGACACCTACAAACACATGATTTAAGTTTGATCATTGTTAGGCTAAATGAGGGAAACAAATAAGCGATACCAATAATTACTTGAACAAGTAACACTTAAAATGACACAACTCAACTGTTTATTTACTTATCGTTTTGTTTGTAGGACTAGAATTACTACACCCACACTCTAATAATTTCTTGAAACAAACAGTAGACTAATTTTCAAACAGTGGTCTACAGTACCATCACTGCAAATCAATACTAATATCAAACCGGTAGTTAGGTATGAGTGCAATACAAGACTTTGCTAAAGTCAAGGTCATACCAGAACGACTTTCTAGTTTCGAATAATAGATTTCAGGTAATGATTGAGTAACATGAACCATATCAATTGTCATCGCACAGCTTTCCTATCAGTAGTTTCATACAACCTGCATACCGTTGCGTGTGCGCAACTGCACATACGACACATAGTATTATTTAACAACTGGTGATTTGGCTGAAATTACGTATATACCTCCCACCGAGAGTGCTCAAAGCTTGTGTCAACGGTAAGTCCTCACGCACCTCCACTTACAGACAATCGACGTTCCAAAAAATCTAAATTTAGGCTAACAATAATACAAATGTCATGAGTTGGGTTCGTACAGGGCTTTACACAAACTGTGTATCTTACAAGGGAGTAAAGGTAGACGGCCCGAATTATAGTACACTGCTTGGGTTACGGCAAGGTCCCTCAACAAAACGGTAGGGAAACGCAAATTATCTATTGTCCTGATGCGCGTTGCGATTTCGTTACACTGTTTATTCGCGTAAAGAGATTATAGCGACTTTGTTTAACATTAGCATAAAGATGACATCATTTTTACCTGCTATGCAGTGTACTAAAGGATAATCCGCATGCGTCACATAGGCTGTTTCCGTATTTACACTTGCTGGTTGCGTTTGACTAGACTTCACTTACAGTCACTACATACAAGTGTAATGATTACGACCATAATTTCATTTCTTTTGATGGCAAGGCATCAATTTCAACACCATTTCAGAGGAACAGAGTGAAGAAGTCTACAGTGTTCCGAATGTATAACTTGAAATATTAAACGATCTTCACATGCCCCATCCCCGAAAATTAGTTCATAAGTGCATGGAGCCAGCGGTTTTTGAGGACATACGACGTCGAAACAAAAATGACCTTTCTAAAATATCTATTTCCTGTTCGTAGCGGAATTGTTTTACAACTACCGGGACGCCTGTGCGACACATCAAGCACATGGCTCGGTAGGAGCTTAATGACACGCCGGAAAAATCGCTGATATTCCCGCGAATGGATATGTTTAATCACAAAAATAAGGTCGTCAAATGTTTTAAATTATGTTACACAAGTACCTTAATAAAAAAATACGTTTGATACCGTGTAGTAGGCCAGGCACAGCGATCAAAAAGATTTCAAAGAATCAAACATTGACTCGAGGGTCACAAAAACAAAATGGCGTTCGGCAGAATTGGGGTTATCTACTTTTGTATCCTTTCTTTATACTTTGATTTGTAGTTATTGAATCGCTAAAATAAGTTTAAATTGCTTTCAATCACATAAATAGGTCCCAATAGAACTTTTGACCAATCATCAAAACGAAAAATCATGAATATTTCGATTCTTCATACAACGAACACAGATCGTCAGTTGACGCCATTTAAATTTCTAAATGGCGGAGCAAGCAAAGCATTACTCACTAAACTATCTGTTTGCGTTTCATTATAAACTTTTATTAAAAAACTGGGTTCATCAGTTTAATTATATCTATACTTTAATGACAAGAATATATATCATAATGAAACGGACGGTCATAATTTGGCAGTCTAGAGGGAACAAAAATTGACGCTCTCCTGACACAGATGAAAGACGCAATTCAATGAAAATGACCTACACACGATAGCGTAATCAAACGCCGATCAAGCGCCGAAAATCGATTAGGCAAAAAATGATCACCATCTTTCCTCATCATGAAATACTGCTTATCGAGAGCATACTGACGTTTCAAAGTAGCTGTACACTTTATGGCTGATTCAGGCTTGTTTCTTTGTCACAGACCATACCATCGTACCAAATCTTTAAGGTGTGACGTCATCAACAGCGAACGCTAGCGCGACGCGCATCGTACTAGCTAATCCCCTCATCGGCACGTTTCCTCACTGTTTTGTGGAAGGGCCGTGGTTATGGTTACGGATTCTGACTTAAAGGTACTTGTCGGCGAAATTCTGCTGGGGTTAACGGCACAACATTACAACCATCAGTAACAAAAAATAACAGCCCAGCCTGTGCTCTATAGTTTTGTCGACGTTTAACTCTTGTCATAGCCAGAAAAGCCTGATCTCGTAGCAGATGCTCTATAAATGTTTACTGACCATAACTCTGTATATTTAAACCTGGTTTTGACCTTTGCTAACTGGATATCTTGAATCTGAAGGTCTGCATTTCTATTGTTCTCCATGCGGACTCTTTTGTGATACTAATCCAATGCTTGGTTATGAACATTCTCCTCATTAAGACACTACTGTTTATTACAATATTCATCACTATGCGATACTTCAGTGAGATGTTACACCTGCTAAACAAAGTATCATCACATGAAAGACCCTCAACACTAGTCAGGAATGTGATCAAGACCTGCAATCTGCAAGTAATAGCAGCAACTCCTGGTGGTATCAGGGCGAAAACGTGTAAGCAGAAATTCACCTCAACTGCTCCACAGCTGCATTGACACATTCTACCCAATTGCCCAATAATAACCACTTTCTTTCAGTCGGATTAACGATTCGCCAATGCAAGTCTCTACCTAGACATAGTCGTCTCCAGGGTGGATTTTTAGATCAATTTGCAACAAGGCAACTAAGGTTGGCTATTACATCACATCATATAACATTGATAAATTAACTATAATTAAAACCTTGTTGAAAGACAAAACTAATCGTATATTCAATGAATGCAGTCCTACAGGATACGCATTTGTAAACACTTAGCAATACCTCAACTTGCAATGATGTTGCTCTTGTTTACAAATCAGTGGCAAAACTTTCTTCATGATAACATTACTTATTATACATTATTTAAATACGTCGAGGCCACATAAGCTCTCTTTCATACAAGAGTATCTCAATCACACTGATCATACGTAGTCATCAATCATCAAATAATCTATTTAAAGAGTTCAGTATATGAATGCAACCTTTTTTGTCGGTGCTCTTCACCTGCATATTGTTTACGAACGAAATACTGACTCGAAGAAATTCACTGATGTAATACACCCAAGTGGCCTGAAAAATAATCACATAATACCCATCCATAATCCGATAACAATAGGTCCAAATTCGTATTACATGGTCGATTGTTATAAAACAGATACAAAACAGCACAGAAAAGTCAATAAAGTACCGATACGCACAACACAGTCAAAGTCATGGAAGAAAGATATTCGGACCTCTGGACAAAAGACCAAGAAGCGATGCCAGGTGTTCGAAAATGGTAAGGGCATCCAGCCCCACATTAGGGACCCACCATATATCACTCTGTGAGTCAAAATAGATAGTGGTGATCAATTAAGGACCAATGTCAATGATGCCATCAGTTATCATTGAAACAACGGGCACAGTCCTCAAGTAATATATTGACAATACCTTGACATTAATCATCACAAACTTTGAGTATGTCATCGATTGCATAGATGAACATCATCCAACTCTCTCCCTGATGACAGTCTTGTCGATGCCAAAGATTAACTACAGAAACCCCTACTTCAGACATTTCGATATCTGTATCGCTCCGCCTTGTCTATTTACAAAGATGCTTTTTGCTAGTAATATTTTTAACATGCGCCCTTCTCGAAAGGCATTGAAACCATCAAACCAAACAAAACATAGGGCTAAGCCACTGAAGCTACTAGAGACATGGATACAAAATTAAGTATTTCCTGACTGTATGATATTATCTCACTAAGGTCATCCTGGGGACTTGTATACCAAATATTAAAACCGTATGACCAGCGATTTTGAAAAAAAAAACAAGGGACCTAACTGGCGACAGGGCTTCGTTTTGTATGTAGAGAATAACTTTTTGTGACACATGCGTTGATGAAGAAGGTAGATATCTTTGATAGCTCATTTTCAGGAGGACCAGACTAAAAGTGGCAAAATTAGCAGTATAAACCCTTGGAACCTGTATACAAAATGTCAAAGCAATCGGATGGATAAATTTTGAAAGTATTTTTAAGTATTGCGGTTCTTAAGATATTTAAGTGTACATACATACATACATACATACATACATACATACATACATACATACACACACACACACACACACACACATACATACATACATACATACATACATACATACATACATACATACATACATACATACATACGACGGACGCTTGACGGATACCCGTCCCATTAGCTTCTATAGCGTATAGTCTATTGTAGCTAAAATATACACCACTGAAATGAGTTATGCAAAACAACAACAAAGGTCAGCAGAACACAATGCCGCACTATTTAACTCTAGATTTACCTAGAAATCCACAAAGACAAATATCATCATGTCAACAAATTAATAAATGAAGATATAAGTAACTCCTATCCTAACCTTATAAA
This sequence comes from Ptychodera flava, assembly GCA_001465055.1. Lineage (NCBI taxonomy): Eukaryota > Metazoa > Hemichordata > Enteropneusta > Ptychoderidae > Ptychodera > Ptychodera flava. The sequence goes on along the minus strand of LD345123.1, from coordinate 134,707 downwards.
AGACAATCCAGTTCATCTGAGAACACTGTTCAGATCAATCTCACCCCTCTTCAATTAGAAAGCATTTCTACAAGATCATTGTATTCTCGATCTTACGTAAAGATTCAGTCAGTACTCTATCAAGAAAATCGTCGACGTACATACGTGACAACCTCAACTCGAGCACGTCAACAAGACAACACAGCAACTTAATAAAAGTGAAACTTCCAATTTATTGCAATTCAAGTCCTAACAGAGGATTTGACGAAAATCACAATCTACTCGCAGACAAATCAATCCAACTTTTATCGAAATGCACTGATCCTCTACTTCCATCAATCGTTAAAACTGTGTCAGCCTGTCTCTTCAAATTGGCACAATTCAAAATCTATTCAAGTCAGTAGTCGTCACTCCACTTCTCAAGAACCCTTCACTAGAAATCAACATTTTCAAAATTTCCCGACTTTTTTCGCGTGTGCGATTTCTTTCAAAGTCCTTTAGAATATCATCGCTGTTCAACCCATCAACTACCTCAGATAAAACTCATTCAAGCTACCATTATAATTGGCATATGGAGAATTTATTAGTAAAGCTGCAAATAACAGTGTATTTGTCCGTGAGAAGTATTATTGTAAATGTCTTATAACCGAAATTGTTATAACTAACACCTCCACCAACTCCATTTACACACAATCAATGTTCAACAAAACTGAAATTTTGGCAAAGCAATTATAGGAACGGTCCCTAAAGCTTCATATCTGGATATTTTCCTGGATTCTACTAGGCTACGTTACAAGAAGATGATTTCAACTTTAGTATTATCAATTTCCCACACCTCATCAGTAATATTCCCCTCTCACCAGCTTATTGGGTATACATTTCCTAGCTTATTTTGTATGAAAGAGCATGCAATTCAGATGGTGATTTTGTAAAGAGACATAGCAATCTCTCTCACAAACTGTTAAACCAGAGTTACACCAGAGGAAAACTTGTCACTGCATTCAAACGCTTGTTGGCAGGTATCGCAAGCTGCTAGATAAATACAACACCTCCCTTCGACAAATGATCGCTGATGGCATCAGCGACATTGGACGTTAGTTAGTGCCCTATACCTATTTGACTTACAGATTTATATATAGCGGGTGCCACATGTGGGGTAGGATGCGCTAACTATTATCGAAACACCTGACATCACTTCTCGGCCTTTTCGCCTGAGGTCCATATATTTTTCTTTCATGAATTTGACTCTGTTATGTGTACTGGTGCTTTTACTTTCTGTTCTCTGCCTTTTTGCGTCTATGTTTATAACAAGAGTATTGCGAATTTTAGCGTATTGTTATCAGATTATGGATAGGTATAATTACGATATTTTGGCGAGCAATGATAAGTATGTCCTGTCCTATTAATGACGTGTAGGTTTGCCAAACATCTGAAATATTGTTGAAGATCAGAATTATGATGTTAAATGTGTGTTCATTTCTCGGTAAAAATTTAAACTAAAATGCTCGATGAAAATGTGTTGTCTAAAAATCACCAAATTTTGCTTCAGGTGTCTGAAAAGCTGATACCCGTGTGCGTGGTATAAAATCCACCAACTTAATTAAAATTCATAATTGTGTTTGAGTGACAACTAGCAACAGCACGGGAGACCACTTCATGAAAATCAGCCTGAACGATTCCTGAACAAAAATTATTGGCATACCATAAACATAGAGTGTTCATAGACAGCTAGGCCATACAGTTATCCGCAAAATTTCACACGCACGATTACCAGATATCAACTGAATGTGCTTACATGTTTTACAACAGGTTCATTGACAGTAGTACGCTTCATAGAATGTTGGATATCCAGTAAATAGACCAGAACATATTAGCATTTACTCAACACAACAACTTGACCTACTAGTGTGACCTCTAAATGGAAGGAATGACGTGTACAGATTGTGAGTTCGACAAAATTACAAACTTAGTTATCAAGCATTGAAATTGACTGCAGATGACTCAAAATGTATTGGCATTTATCAGACACTACTGGATGCATGAAATGATACAGTATGACATGAATTACTACGCAATTTTGACTGTTATGAGGTTGTGTAAAACATTTGTACCTTTGATCTGTCTCGTTTTGAAAGGACAAAACAACGAGCAAGGAGATGTTACGCAACATTTGGAGACCTCAGGATAATCACTAACAAAAGCACAAGAACGAAGACAGACATTGTATATTCTGACAGCAGTTCAATTGAGCACACGACGCGGAGTGACAGAAAAACTGCTGATAATTAAGAGTAGACTTGTATACGGTCTACTACAAGAGTAACTATCTCTGACGAGGATTAATTGTATTATGTTTTTCAATATTCCTGTCAATAAACAAAACTCATACCAATATAATCGGCATTCATGTGAGGCGTGTATTAAGAACAATCAAATATATGTTTTATCATTATATGTAGCAGGTTTCATCAACTTTCTCATAGTACTCTCAGAGTTAAATTACAAAACTTTTATTTAATATGTAAATGAGCTAATTATTAACTTGACAAGCCCAATGCTTCTTAGTACAATTGAATATTTCTCAGATCAATATCAATAGCAAGTTTCATCAAATGTAATCCTATAATCGTGGAGTAATATCACCCTTAATTAGCTCCACACAACTAAATGCTTTACACCAATTATAGATATCTGTCAGAAAAGTATCTGCGGCAGATTTCATCACATTTGCTGCAGTTATTTCGGAGCTATATGAGCTTTTTGTTAATTTTGCACTGTCAAATGCTTGCCAGTACAATTACATATTTATCAGATCAATTTCTATTCCAGATTTCACTGACTGGGCACCTTAAATTTAGAGTTATATACCCAATTACACAGTTCATTAAATATGCAAATGAACATCAAATTAGCTTGAAACTACTAAGTGCTTTACACCACAGTTAGATATCAGTCAAATCAGTATCTGCAGCAGAATTCATCAAAATTGGTGCAGTCATATCGGAGTTATATGAAAAATTATAAAACTTCATAAAATATGCAAATGAGCTATTTATTAACTTGACACTGCCCAATGCTTCTAAGTATAATTAGATATATCTGATCAATATTTGTTGCACGTATCATCAAGATTGGTGAAGGAATTTTAGAGTTATGTCATTAACAACAAAAGTTCATTGAATATTCAAATGAGCAGATAATTGACATGACACTCACAGTATCATCATAATGTTCTGAGATTGTCATCTGTAAAAAAATTAATGAAATTTTGTGTGTATTTTTAGCTGACGTGTTCACGCGTGGGCTAATGTCATAGCGCTGTCTGTCTTTCTGTCCGTGCGTGTGTGTGTAAGAGTGTGTGTGTGTCTATCTGTTTACACGATAACTCAACAAAGCCTCGACAGATTTAAGTGAGATTTATTAATGCACAGGTACCATATACTACATGCGTGAAATGAATAGACTTTGGTTAGTGTGGTTTGCATATTAATGAAGTTATACAATAACATTTTTCCGTACAATGGTTTCCCGATTGAGATGGTAATGACTGTGTAGACATATATCAAGAAATAATGCATAAAATTTCATGAATCTTATCACAGATGACAATATCAGAATATTATAATGATAATGTGAGTGTCATGTCAATTGTCTGCTCAGTTACCTATTTAATGAGTTTTTGTTATTCATGACATAACTCTGGAATTGCTGCACTAAACTTGATGATACATGCAAGGAATATTGATCTGCTATATATCTAATTATACGTAGGAGCATTTGGCAGTTTCAAGTTAACAACTAGCTCATTTGCATATTTATGAGGTTGTGTAATTTGTCATATAACCCCAAAATAGTTGCACTAAATGTCATGAATGCTGCTGCAGATACTGATCCGACTGATATCTAACTGTAAAGCATTTAGTTGTGTAAACACACATTTATTCACATTTATTATTTATAATATTTTCCTGCAATAAAAGATGGGTATGGTGTGAAAGCAATCCACTGATTTTAAACTTACAGAATAAGAATTAGCTTGTTTTACACATTTTTCCCTATCTTTAACCTATGCAATGTAGAATATAGAAAGCAGACGTTTCTCATGAACGATAAGGTAAGTATATCAATCTTTAATCAGGAAATACTGAAAAATGTACTTAGTACTAGCCTCTAACATAAGGCTTTCCACGTCGAATAGCTGATCATTCTCGTCTGAAGATCACAATAACGTGAATGACATAGTGTAATGAGATTTTTGTTTCTGCTTGAAACCACCTGTATTATGATAATATATATATATATATATATATATATATATATATATATATGTGTGTGTGTGTGTGTGTGTGTGTGTCTGTGTGTCTGTGTGTGTGTCTGTGTGTGTGTGTGTGTGTGTGTGTGTGTGTGTTTGTACACATACCGGGTATAAGCATACATATGTCTGCATGCATATTGCTGTTTTTTACTATTGTTGTTGTATTAATTCATAACTTCACTAAATGCTTCAGTTCATATCAACAAAATTGAGTAGCCCCCCCTTTCTTGTTTTCCACTTTTGAGCAACCCCCTTGTAGCTTTCGATTTTTTGAGTGACCCTCCGCAGATTCCTCCGACCCCTTCCACGCCGTAAATAATGACGGCTGCCTTATGTGCAGTTTCTGCAACTGCTACATGCCGCAGCTAAGTGTAATTCACAAAATTATGCACATCGGCGTTCAGTAATGCGTAATAGCAGTGTAAAAACTGCCTGATGACAATTAATAATGTATAATTACCAAATAATTTTAAGATTGGTTCGCTAAATTATAAAGTACCTCAGTCGCTTGTTTTCCGAAACGCGTTTGCCAGCCGGGCTGAAATAAACACCTTCGTTACTGCATTACGAACGCCAGCCGGCCGGCATGTATAACGACATTTACTGCAGTACGGCCGGCAAGCGTGTATCGGAAAATAAGCGACTGAGTAACGTGCCATGTAATTCACTACATATAATATAACACACAAGAAGCAGACGATGTGCGATAGATAAAATACGGAGAGAGTTGGTAAGGAATTGTCAACGTTTCTTCGCGGCATTTGCTTGCCACAGAATCTTATCCCTTCAAGAGTGAGTATCATTCACCATTGTGTCGTTTTTCCCTTTGTCTGCACGCCGATAATTTACCTTTATTCTCTGACGCGTGCCGCGCATCCATTAAACATTTCAATCATGACAAGGTGTTTAACAACATAGCCATCATCAAGTGTGGCCATCTTTTGTTACGTTATCAGTATGTAAATGACAAAATTTCTCTCTAGCAGGTTCGTTATGTTGATCAACTCATTCTCAACTTTGGCTATAATCTTGCAAATGGCGGTTTTTCATCTCTGTTTAGGCAATTAGGTGAAATACGAACCCACAACGTTTGTGCCGGCTTGGTTTGGCATGACGGCTGCACGTGACGGTACCGAACTGTGGCTTTGGATCCCTATGCTAGCCCTGAAAACGGCCGTATGGATTGTATTTATATACACGTCAGTGTTTCGCACATGTATTATTTGGAGGGATGGTAAGGTTTTGACATGCCAGTTGTCGACTTCCGTTATCAGAATTAAACAAAATATCTAGGGCATCTGAATAGTTGAAATATTGTATCTGGTAGTTCAAGGTCAGAAAGTAAGCGTCATTATACGCCTGTCCGAGGACAGCTCATGAGACCGCGCTACATGGCAAGACTTCGACAAAGGCTGGACTTCAGTTTATTCATTCGATAACGAAGAGGAACCCAGTCTGTCATTGATTCCTGTCGAAGGTAAACATACGTTTCGAGCAAAAATTGCTCCGAAAATAAACAGAACTTGTGATGCGTTGTCGAAGTAACCAATTAGGCAGACCGCAATCACTGATACAGATACAATCATGATACACGAGATTCAAGAAAGTCTCGACCCGTATGTGATGAAGTGAACTTCTTTCATTTTCTAGTTTTAGCGATCGGTCATGACGTCGCGTCATTCGCCTGTTTCCTCCCATTTTCCTGATTTGTTCCTTTTTCCACGTTACAATGACTACAGTTTAGTTAAATTTCATCGGTAATTCGTGATTTCACCTTATGAAATTGCAAATTTTGCGTTATTTGTAATTCTTAATACGTTTTTATTACTTTTTGTGACTTCTTCCACTATGTACGGCGACAATGCCCTATGTACACATGGCGACCAGTAGCTGAATCATTCCAATAATGTTGACATGACCTCAAAACTTCAGTTAATCCAATCAGAACGGGCCTGTTTGATAAAGTAGATATTAATTTTTTTCTTTCTTTTTTCTTAAGAGTATTACCATAGCATAACGGAAACGAACCGAGAAACAAAGGCTTTTAACGTGGTGAAGGGGTTGTTGCTGTACCTGTATTACTCCAAGCGTGATTTCAGAGCAAACATAACGTAATTCTTGCGAACAGCCGCAATCGTTACCAACAGACTCAACATGTAGAGCCATGCCCCAAAACGCCCACCTCAACTCGGCACTAATCCTGATCCAGGTCCGTTTCGACCCAAACCTTAAGCAATAATCGACTAGGTATTTTGCATTGTTGTGGTATATTTTGTATGTGCCTGTATTGACATTTCATGACTTTTTCATATTTCTTGCCATGT
>LD345123.1:102623-125874 GCA_001465055.1 Ptychodera flava | reverse complement strand
CTACGTTATCGGTTGATTTACTACGTTATCGGTAAATTTTTACTACGTTATCGGGTTTGCTACGTTATCGGTTAGTTACTACGTTATCGGTTGTAACAGGGCGTCCCATTACTGGTAAAAAGAGACTCTGATGAAGTTATGTTTATTTTGAAAGGGATGCTCAAGCAATTTTGTATCATTCCAGATTTTCGAATTACAGGTTAACTACGCTTGGGGCGCTCTTCGACATGTTAGCATGGTCGTAACCACTGGTAGTACTTGTGACACTGATTGTCCTGCCACACGGAAATGGTTTGCCAAACCGGGTAATCTGTTATCTAAAAATTGAAACAATAGCCACCGAGCTACACAAGCATACTGGTTACTGCATTGGTTAAGAGAACACATAGTGAAAAAGCATAGCTACTTTTATTTGATAAAAGACATGAAATTGTCAGCTGCATCAGATGTTTAATGCTGGGGTTGAATGATTTTAAAGCTGACTTGAAATCGTGCTCAAAAGTAAGCAAGATGAGAGTTCAAAAAAATTCGCTAAATTGACAGTATTTACTGTCGCTTTGCAATATCATTTCTTTACATGACCATTGCTCTTTGTAGGTGATTTAAAATCTCTAGAGTATATCCGGAAATTCTGTCTTATTTTATGTCTTAAGTAAGTGTTGGGTTAGTAGTGGATAAGGTTGGAAGGTGTTGGGTCAATCATTCGTAACGAAGTGAAGCTCTCTTTTATACCCCAGGAATGAATTTAATTGGACCATCGTGACGACACTTTCCCATACAGATTTCCGATCTTTCCTGTCGATGCAAATGAGGTATAATCCGCGATAACTAGGGTGAGTGTCAATATGCACGCACGGATTCGGAACTTGACACAACATTAAAACTGGTCACTGATTGGCCAAATAGGTTGTTCCAACAGTCACCCTTCAGTTGTGAATATCTTCAGTAAGATGAGAAACAATAACACGATTGGAACTACTTTGGCATAATTGGATATTATGGACTTTTTACTGAAAACAAAACACGTCCATCTACCCGGTTCATCACAAAATGAACTCTAATAAATTATCAAAAATTGTACGGTTGTCCTTAAATGCCTTAAAATTGTGCTAAAACAACTAAGCAAGATATAAAAAATCTGAGACACACTTTAAAAGAGCGTAGTGACAGCTTGTATTGCAGCAAGTTTGAGTCAGATAATTTGAAGTATTGAGACACAACATAGGGTATGCAAATTACCTGTCACGTGATAGTTATGTAAACAATGATGACACTGTGGTTACCAAATCGTTCCCCTATATCTAGGCTTTCAGAAAATGAGAATTGTAGATAAAAAAGGTCAATTTCTTGTCTTGGAACCTTAAATCGACATTACTCCACCATCCAATTATCCTGAATTAGTTCCAATAGCATTTTAAGTATACTTGAAAATCTATCTGCAGCAATCTCTGCCAATTAGATCTATATGACGCTACCTCACCAATAAAGCATGCCAAACCTTATTAAATGCAATTTTACAGCCAAACTTGGCTATTGTATTTCACTTCTATATGGACTCTGTCTTAACACAACAAGCCTTTCACAACGAGCTCAGAATACAGCAGCGAAAGTAATTACACACTCAAAGCATTTTGCGCCTACAACAAAGATCTCTTACATCTCTGTATTGGTTACCACTTTGTCTCAGGATTGACTGCACAATATTGTTAACTTTTACGGCTATACACAACCAAACTCCTGCGTACATCAGTGATCTACTGAAACCCTCTATTCCATATCGTACACTTCGTTCATCCACCAAGAAACCTTTCACATCTACAACCTGCAAAACCATTACCTATGGTGGTCGTGCATTTTATACCCTGCACCAAAACTATTGAATGCACTATTTCTTGTAATCCTCTGAATTACAAGAAATACCATGAAAGTCAACACCTGATAAAATACATGAGGACAATTCTCTAAGAAATCAGTGGTGTGGTAAGGTAAAGGGCTTCTGAATGACGTCCGTCACTGAGGTGTTCGACTTGTGAGTGGACAGAAAACGCACGTATAAAAACGGGGTCCAGAGAGTCAACTGAACGCATGCCTTGACTCTGACAAAAGCAACCACAAAGAGAACCTGGAAAACTAACTTGGTATACCTGTAAATCTGGCACCTCGGCCTCATGAAGGCCTACTAAGAGTAACAAGAATTAGGATTTAACGCAAAATAGAAGGAAATAGCGGTAGCCAAGAGGTTAGATCAGGAGAGCACTGATATGCACTGCTCACCGCAGGACGGCTACCTCCAGAGTGACCCAGCCGGGGGATGGGTTGTCTATGGTTACCATGGACATGTGACTAAAACCCCACTCCTAATTTGGTGACTGACATACACGGGAACACCCTATCTGAAAATCAGGGATATAACCTATTTTTCTCAACCACCTACAAATTCAAAGTATGATCCTATCCACACCAACGGGTTCCGAGGGCGATTTTGTGTCCAGTATTTCATGACAACTCCCCCCGCCTAGACCCGTGCACGTCCTCATGCACAATGGTTGTTAAAGAAGTTCTTGTCATTTTCCTTACTGATTCAACCTCAAAACATTCAAGGGTATTAAACCCTTCTGTCGTGTCAAAACTTAAATCTGAAGAATATGTCTTGTCAATAACGTTACAAAACATAACTGTGGATACAACATACTTCTGTAAGTAGAGAGCTCGTAGTCCAGTCAGTCAACGTTGTCATTCAAAAAAACCCCAGCCATATAACAATGGAAAAGCATACACAGGAAGAATCTCCCTTTGAACTGAAATAAGAGTTGTCACGGGTCTGCGCATGTCTTTTAATCAATGATTACTTGCCACCCTAAGCACTCAAGGAGAAAGTTAATTAAGTATTTGCTGGGCGTTATCCAGCAACACTTTCGACTTGTGTCTTGGTCCACTGGACATAGCCTTTCCCTATGCTTTATACTATCCGACAACAATCACTAAGATCCTAGCCCACTGCAAACATCCATAGCTCAAAATAATTAACTACCTAATGTAATCTGTCCTTATTAAATTTTTTTCTTTTTAATTTTTAAATTTGTTGTTGTTGTTTTCATTCTGGGTATAATCCACTGTCAATCAATAATTGTCTATTGTCGGGAAGAAAAATGGTAAACGATGATTTCTTGTCAGCAAGTCACGGTGATCCCATACCACTAATCTTGGAATCACGTGACTATATGTGAAACTTTGAACTATTTTTTTAATATTTTGCAATGAGTTATTGGTTGTGCATTAATTATTCACATTACATCCACTGACTTGTTTTTTCCGTACAACAAATAAATAGATGTATAAATAAAGTATAAATACAGTATAAAAATCGACAATTTGCTTGTTAATATAAGTGATGTATAAGGGGTTGCCACTTTTTCAAATGAGACTGTAATTTGTTATTTTTCTTTGCAATAAAATATTCAATATGATAGATTCTCTTGTGAAAGGACAGTACACCTCTATAGTTAGGTTTGCTTCCTTGCATTTTACAGTAGTAAATATGTTTTCTAGTAAGTAAACAAATAAAGTTGACAAACAATGTTTCATTTGGGTCAGATAAAATTTGACATAGTCTGCTTGGTCTACCAGTAAGGTTCAATGGTTGTCCGCATACAAAAATTATCTCTCTCCATAAAGGTACAGTATAGTAACACTAGTGAAAAAATTGTTCCAGAGTTTCTGTGCGACACCACAAAAAGTACACCATTCAGTTGGAAATTTCTGAGGGTTTATTTTGTGAAGTTTTCATCAGTAAACAAAATGTTGTGAAGAATTTTAAACTGAAATTCTCTTATTTTACAATCAACTGACATTTTGTAAATCAACTTGTATAATATGTCTTACTGTACATTGTTGACATTGAGGACCTCTCCAAGTTTCCTTTGACTCACAGGTCCAGTAAAGATCCTCTTTATTATCTCGTATTCTATTTCAGACTTAGAAATTGAATGTAACGGTGTTGGACAACCAGAAAGAGAAAAAACTGACTTCATCAATTGTATTTTCCTTATTTTTTAAATCCTCGGGGATGGCCGATAATATACCCAACCACTCTAATCTATCGATCGATGAAATGTTTTCTTGAACAATTATTGTCCAGGGAATCACTCCACTATCACCGAATAAGTCTTAAATATTCATCATACCATTATCTGCAAAGTCTTCCAAATACACTGATTTTCCATCAATGAGTACATTTTCATTTTTCCAAATAATTTGATCTACATTACTCTTACCCTTCTTGGTTTCCTCAGACCAAGTATCCAAACAATCTGTGACAAAATCTGTAAACTGGACTGGTAAAAGTTAAGTTTTGAAATTACAATTGAAAATGATGTAACCTCCTAAAGACTTGAGTTTATATTCTAGAAAAAACTTTCCATGGATGTGAAAATTCAGGGTTATCAAACGTTTAACCCACAAGATTCTCTGTCTGTTTTTTTCATAAGTTGTAAGCTGGGCATGTTTAATTCGCCTTGGCCCCCATCTCCTACCATAGTTTTCCTCGCAACTTTATCTTTCCCTTCCCATAGAAAATCATACAGCAATCTGTGAACGTCTTGAATGATGTTCTTAGGCATAGTTGAGTTATTGAGAAAGTAACAAAACTGAGAAATACCCAATCTTTTGGTAATTTGCACCTTGCCTAATAAAGATAAATTCCTACTTTTCCAAAGGTTGGGCATATTTTTCATATTTTCTACAGAGTTACTGAAGTTCTTTCTCTTGGCTTCTTTTTTGTCGTAAGAAAAGTGCATTCCTACGATTTTTATGGGATATGTGGGCCATTTTACCCCGGACAGGTCATCTTTCCTGTCCTTCCACCAACCGAGCCATTTGGCTTCAGTTTTGTTAAAATTAACTTTTAAACCTGAACAATTCTCATAGCTATTTAAAACAAATAAAGTTCGTCAGCAGACTGGGTATTTAAAAAGAAAACATGTCATATCGTCCGCAAATGCAGACTCTTTTATCTCTATGTCCATTATGGAGTTACCAGATATATTTGTATTTGAACTGATAGCTAGAAGTACAGTTTCCAGGACCAGAATAAAAAGCATTTGTGACAATGGGTAACCTTGGCGAACAATGCTACCTAACTTAAAATAGCCTGTACTGAAACCATTATTCATTACACAACATTCAATACCGTTATAAAATGTTTTTTTATCCAATGTTTGATCAGAATAGGACCGATATTAAATTTATCTAAGACTTGAAATAAGTAAGACAAGCTAACAGTATCGAAGGCTTTTTCGAAATCAATCGCCATTAAGAAAGCAGGGATGCTCAACTCTCTGGTGTAATGAAAGATTTCATCAATAAATCTCATATAGTCCCTAATATTACGCCCCTTGACAAAGGCGACTTAAGTTGGGCCAATTAAACTTGGGAGTACTTTCTCAAAACGTTTTGCCAAGGCATTTAGAGAAATTTTAATATCCACATTCATAAATGAAATTGGTATCTAATTTTTTAACAGCCTACTATCTCGACCAGGCTTCTCAATCAAAGTAATAATACTTTGTTTTCCTGAAATCAAAAATTCACCACAATGAAAAGCTAAATTCATTGAATCAAAACCAATTTTCCAACTTACGGCCAAACACTCATGTAAAATTCAATAGGTAAGCCATCATTTCCTGGACCTTTGTTATCTTTCAGAGGAGACAATGTGCTGAAAAGCTCCCCTAAACTCAAATGCTGGTCAACAATTTGTTGAGAAGAGTCAGTAAGTTTAGGGATAGAAGGATTTTCCAAGAACTGAGTTGGATCTGCACCCTCATTTGAATTTTCAGCGTACAAATTGCGATAGAAATTCTTTATTTCTAGGAGAATATTCTTTGGTTGATCAATAATACCGATATTAGCATGCTCGCCCTTTTTAAGTGTTTTATACTTGACTTTCTTTCATTTGACTTTTCCAAATCGAGAAAGAACTTGTTGTTTTTTCACCCTTTTCATACCAAGTAGCTCTGGAACGAATAATAGAGCCTTTTGTGATATAATCATAATAACTGTGTAATTCTTTGGCAAGGTCATCCAGGATTGTCTGATTTGCCTCAGTTGGATTTACAGAGTAAATATACTGACAATAATTAACCCTATTTTCTAAAGTGAGTAGATTCTGCTTGCGCTCTTTTGCTTTGGCTTTGCTATAGCTAATAGTAAACTCCCTGATTTTATACTTGACGATGTCCCAAAGCAGTCTTTTGTCATCAATGTCTGTCAGCTCCTGAAGCCATTTTGTTATATTTCCTTCTTATAACTTGGCATAATTACTATCATTAACTAAAGAGGAGTTAAATCGCCAATGAGAAGGGCCGTGCACAACATTACTGTTGGATAAATATAAAACAACAGCGGAGCGATCGGAGCTAACAACTGGAATGTTTTCTTGGCCATATTCTGTAATTGATCTGAAATTATGAAATAATCCAGACGACTTTGTTGGACAAAGGGTCGTCTCCTACGCCAGGTATAATGTCTTCTGTTTTCATGTTGGACACGCTAAATGTCAACAAGGTTGAACTGGTAAGTAATGTCGTTAAAAACCTCGACAGAGCTTTTCCATGGACGAGAGTTACTATCTGACTTATCTAAATTATTATTTATTGAAATGTTTAAATCTCCGCCCCAAATAATAGTACAAGTTGGGTCTCGACAGTAATCAGTTAAAACACTCTTAACATTTTCAAGAAAACCTTCGTGGTCAGACCTCTTATTACGAGCATATGTATTGAAAAAAAGCAAGGGGAATTGTCAAACTCTGTCTGAATTAACAATATCCTTCCATCATTATCATGAAAAACAATATCAGTGCTTAAACTATTGTTTCTTATAATAATCATAACTCCTCTACTGTTGTTTGTGCCATGTGAAAACCAATATTTTCCCTTTAAGTAAGAATACCAAAATCGTTCATCCGCTTCATTACTGTGGGTTTCCTGTAGGCATACAATATCATTATTTTTGTCATTCAGCCAATTCGCAATTTTCTTTCATTTTTTGAAATCTCTAAACCCCCTGACATTAAATATCAAAACAGAAAGTGGTGACGTCATCTGAGCGGGAGATTACATGTCAAACAGGGGAAAACAAGTCGAAAAATTGTACAAGAGAAAAATCACGGAATTTACACCCAATTATAACTGAAAAAGAAAAAGAAAATTGCATAACGAAACAACATGGAAAAACAAAACAGAACAAAACAAACAAACGACTCAAACACCGAAATCTACGGCGAGTGACGGCTACCACCTTTCAAATAACATCAATATCCTAAGAATACAGTTCATTATTCATAAAGAAAAAAGCTACCTCATGAATGTGAAAGAACCATGGCATGATACACCAGTGTATTAGAATAGCTTTGAAGCAAAGTCTGGAAACAGGTACACATTAAATTTTCAAATACAGTTCTGCAATATAGCAGCAACATCCAAACTACAAGGTCTTTCATAGTCATTTACTTCATACTACCATCTTGGTCTTCATATACTCATGTTGCAGGCACCTTCCACGCCATATAACACTACTTGGTTGGATGGTCGATGAGGAATTTCTTCCGGAATGCTAACAGCCGTTTTCTTTCAGCAGCTACACGTTTGGTTACATCATCGGTGACAAATAGGTATTTTCATTTCAAAGGCTGTCCTTTCAGGGCTTTAGGGGCTGCAAAAAGTACCATACGTGCAACACTAGCATCTGCAAAAGCTACTTTAATTGACCTAGGCTTCCGCAAAGGCAATGGTTGGGCTGGTACTCAGTGTGCCCCCTGTATAGCGCGCCATTTTCGGCCCCTTTTACTTTCATGTGATTTGAAATGAAATGTCGGATCGAGTCAGCACATGTTTTCTCCACATTTTCGCTGCCTTCGGGAGCATTCAAGAAATTTAAATTCGTTCTCATACTCCTATTTTCTAAATCTTCGTTTTTATCCGTTGCTTCTGTTACTCTGGACACAAGTGTTTTTAGCTTACTTTTTAGTTCATTCATTTCTTTGTTCTTAGTCACCTGTTCCAGCTCTTCGTTTACTTCGTCTATCTGCCCGTACACGTGTTCAAGGGACTGTTCAATATCAGCTATTTTCTTATTAGGCCTCTGTAGAGGGTCAATTCTCGCCGTGTAAGCCCAAATGGAGAGAAGAAGCTTCATAATGACTTCCATGCGCTCGTTGGCTGACAGGTGCACAAAGAGTTCAAGTCGCCATCTTGTATCATTTGTTCTTGAAGCTTTGCTCTCTCTTTACGCTCTCCAAACATCTCGTCAACTCTTCTTTTCTTCGTTCTACCACTGTTATTCCTACTTGTATTTGCAGTAGTTTGTTTCCGTGGCATTGTTTTGGCTCAGGATAGTCCAAAAGTTGAAACTGTGAACTATACTGCACACAAAATGTAGCCCCATATGTGACTGTTGCACTTTGTCTCACTCACCTACACTGAGGATATTACCAATCTCCCTCTCTACATACCATAGAATATACGTGTTACAAGATAACTTGTAGACCACCAAGGGAGCTCTCGTTTGACAACCCTCTCCATGCTTGTTTCACGGCCCTTGAAAGTCTACTAAAACCACAGTGATCGACTGCTTTTCTGTTTCTTCTTGGATACCTATTGCCACTGTTTAGCTCCTCAGACTTGTGGTCATTCAGGTTATGGGGATTTTCCATGGGCATTTCATCATCACATTTTTTATCAACTTCCTTATCACCTTGCCGATTATTTGAACTTTTTCCTTTTCTATATTATTTGAACTCTTATTTTCATCATTGTCATTTTTCAGGTCGTTCCCCTCTAGTTTACCAGTATCAGTAGGAATATCTGACGCAAGGTTGCTGTCAACTGACTGATCATTTACGTAATCCAAGACATTATCACATTTATCCTCAATCACAGGTTTTAAAAACCTGACTTTCACTATCTTCTCCTGCCTTAGAATGAACAGCATTTTTAGCTTTGTCAACGTGTATACGCTCATCCATGGGTATAAATTTCACTCTGTCAAACCAAGGATCAAGAGCTTTCCCCTGATAGCGTTTCAATTTTCCATGATATACTATCTCAGCTTTGCTCCTAGGGCTGAGTTGTATCCGGTACACAAGGTCAGGCACTTTACCAATGATAAGATACGGCCCCTCATAGGCCAACTGTAATTTGGGAGCCTTTCCTCCTTCTCTAATCTTTTAACTAAACGAATTCTCCCACCTTATAATTATAAATAGTCGCAAACTGATCGTACAGACGTTTCTGTCGGCGAGCAGTGACTTTGAAATGCTCTCTTGCATGTGCATGTGCATGTTCTAATTTACCCCTTAAATTGGCCACATACACAGAGCTAACCTCCCGTTCAGGTATGTCTACAGGTACCAATGCCATATCCAACGGGTAGTGTAACTCTCTGTCCAACATCATCCTGTTAGAAATTTTTCCTGTAGATGGGTGTACACTACTGCGGTATGCAAAGGTTGCTAAACTGATGTTCTCGTCCCAGTCAGTTTGGTGTTGCTCCACTTGCCCGTCACTTTCTGGATGGCATTGCATGGTAAATGTCTTGTTAACCCCAAGCAAATCACACACTTCTTTGAATACATTGGAAACGAAGTTCCTGCCAAGGTCACTGTGGCATTCGAGAGGCATACCAAACCGACTGAGAAAATTGTCAAGCAACACCTTCGCAACCATAGGAGCCTCCTCATTGGGGATGGGGTAAGCTTTCATCCACTTGGTGAAGTAATCACAAATTACCAAAATCTTTTTATTACCCCTGGTACTCTAGGGAAATGGACCCACTACATCAATTGCTATACGTTCAAGGGGTGCTCCGACAACGTAGGTATTAAGTGGCGCCCTCCTCTTCCCTGTGATTAGTTTGTTTTTAGCACATACATCACATTTTCGCATATGACTCCGCACGTCCACAAACATCCCATACCAAAAGTACTTGAGCCTGATTTTCGCGTGGGTTTGGCCAATGCCTGCATGGCCTCCAAACTTGCTATCACAAAATGTCTTTAACACAAAGGGTATGAAGACCTTAAGCAAGATGATCTGCCACCTTACCAATCTACTGTAAGTTGCTTCCCAAAGCTTATATAGTATTCCATTATGTACCCTGAGTTGGGAGTATTGGTAGCAATAGATTTTGAGGGCTGGTGATCTGTGGGAAATGTTCTCCCACGCTGGTCGAGTGTCACCAGTCTCCACCACCCTCATTATCAAACCTATATTTGAGTCAATTGTTGCTCCCGTAACTCGGCCATTGACCACAAAACCTCATGCTCAATGTTTCTTTCACTATCTAAGCTAAGTTCTGCCTCCTGTTGCTTGGGCTGAGCAACAAGCAAACAAGGGGCTTCGTGGTTACCTTATGTACATCACACCTATAAGGATGGAGGCGTCCCTCCATCCTAGGCCACCCATCAATCGAGTGATTGGGAGTTTTCTCCACCTCGAAAGACTTATGACTGTACTCAGCAATCTTGGCAGTAGACAAGTCTTGCTGTGTTCTTACACAAGACTCAAACTTTGACCGATTAGTTACCCTTGTATTAATGTGTGTCTTTGTGATGCTGTCTTCCACACTGCTTACAGTACTCGACTGATAAACGACTCAGAGCATCTGCATATAGATGCTTCTTACCAGGCCTCTGTTCTATCTTAAATTTGTACGGACCTAAAAGTTCTATCCAGTGTGCTAATTGTCCGTCAGGGTTCTTAAACAGCAATAACCAGACAAACGAGGCATGATCTGTCCAAAATGTAAACTCTCTACCAAGCAAGTAGTGTATAAAATATTTCACGTATTCCACAACTGCCAACAATTCTTTTCATGTTATGCAATAAGTTCTTTCAGTTTTACCTATGACCTTGCTTGCATAACATATGGGTCATTGTACGCCCTTGTGTATTTGACTTAGTACAGCACCTATACCGACTTTGCTAGCGTCCAAATCTAGGATGAAATCTCCTTCTGCAGATCGGAAGGTCAATACTGGCGCGTATCCTCAAATGAACTAGCAAAAACAATCAAGTCAAATTTCCCATGGCAAACCATAAAACACCTTTTTTATTAATTTTTGAAATGTGGCTGGTGCGCCAGATAAACCCATGGGCATAACTGTCCATTCCAACAGTCTACCAGATGGCGTTGTGATTGCCAATTTCTTTCCTGAACCTCAGCCAGGTCGATATTTGTTGTTTGTGTTTATGTATTATTCTCATTTCTGTCTCGTGGAATGTGAGGTCAGCCAGCTGTGAAGAAGATGACGAACCCATGGCCAACCCGTAAATCTGCCGGTAGAATTCATCATTGAATTCAAATGTGTTGTTTTTTAAGATTATTTCTAGCAGAGCTATCATGTATTTCGTTGGTGGTTGCTTGATTATGTAATTGTTTGATGATCTTTCCTGATTTAGTGCTCTGCCAACTGACTCAATTGCCTCATCATGTGGTGTATTCGTGTACATGGAATTTATATCCAGTGTTACTAGTGTCGCATTGGTCGGAACTTTGATTGTCTCAATTTTCCGTATAAAGTCTGTTGTGTCTTTGATGTATGTTGGTTGTTTCTTGACGATTTGTTTGAGAAAATGGTCAATGAACTCTGATATGTGAAATGTTGGACTGGAGCATCCACTTATGATTGGCCGTCCTATGAATATAGCTCCTGAATATATTTCGCCATGGCTAAAACAACAATTTACATGAAACAGCCAAACAGGATATACACTTATATTATACACGATACCAGACATAAAACGCAAACAACCCAAACGATGTTGGCGCTGTCTTTACCAGTGGTAAGAAAGCTTTGCCAAGGAGAGCACATGTTTTGACTGTCGCATGTAGCAACAATAGGAGTCATGTCCGCTCCCCTTGTCTGGTAACTCTTGTTGCTACTCAATAAACTTCTCCCTCTAGAGATAGGCATATTCTCTCCTTTCGTCCCTCACGCTAGGGTGGTAATAAGGGCTAGCAAGGCTAGATTTGGCAGGAGATGCACTCATGTCTCCTGCTTCACCCTGACCGCATGTAAAAATACTTTTCTGGACCGTAGATAAGAAATTGCCACTGCGACTACTAGTCGCCGTGTAGAAACAACTGTCAACACTATGCATATAACCCCCAAGGGAGAATGGAATAGCCTGCTCTGTGTGCTGTTCACGAGGCTGTATGACCACTTCATCAGGTGACATAAGAGGCGACAATTCTTTGTCTTTCTCAGTCTTTCTTTTGGAACGAATATTAGTCGACTGAGTTTTATTCACATTTAATGCCAGTAATTCCATTTTACCTTCGGGCTGACTGCGAGGAAGTAAGATCTCACTGGCCATAAAACTTTCAATCTCAGCAAAAGACTAAGATCACCTGCCAACAGAGCTATGAAAAGTGCAACAATAGAACTATTTTTCGATCATAAAAAATTGCAAACTTGAAGCCAACACAATATACAATGTGGTATCAATTTTTCGAACACGAACACGAATAGAAATCAACGCCAATGACCCAATTTTATATCCCGCAAAAGCTGCTACCAGTTGTAACGAAATCCTCTGAATTACCAGAAATAACATGAAAGTTAACGCCTGATAAAATACGTGAGGACAATTCTCTCAGAAATCTGTAGTGTGGTAACGTGAACGGGCTTCTGAATGACGTCCGTCACTGACGTGTTCGACTTGTGCGTGGACACGTATAAAACTGGGTGTAGAGAGCAACTGAACGCCCGCCTTGACTCAGACGAGACCAACCACAAAGAGAACCTGAAAAAGTAACTTTGTATATCTGTAAATCTTGCATCTCAGCCTCACGGAGGCCTAATAAGAGTAGCAAGAATTAGAATTTAACGCAAAATAGAAGGAAATAGCGGTAGCCAATAATCAATATCGTTCAAGGTAATCATGAAATATACCATGTCCAAGGTATATATCAAAAAAGACAAAGGCAACGGGGTCATCTTGAACAACAAAATAGTGGTGGCACCTGGTGTCCGAAATGGGTAAGCATACCCTGCCAGCTAGCTGCAGCCGTCAAGATTGACGCAAAGCAACAAATCCGCTGTTGTTTGGATTCACCAAATTACTTTTGTGAGTCTAATTTTGGTATGCTGTCACTCATCATTTAAGAAACAGACAGGTCATATTTTGATACAACATCTCCGTATCTACCGTAGAACTTCTTAAATGATTTTACTAACCTACTTTCTGAGAACCCTTGCCTCACTAACTTTTGTGCTAATATGATGTGTCTAACTCGAACGTCTTCATATGAATTGCATGCTCTACTGTTTCTCAGGAGTTGTGAAACATACATACCGTAAGCTGGAGATGATGTATATTGCCTGACAAAAAGGGAAAGTTTATGATTTTAAAATTGAAATCGTCTCTTTTGTCATACAGCGTAGTATATATTGTATTTTGTCTAATTTCAAAAATTACGTCTAGGTATGATGCTTGTATTTCTAAATCATCTGGGTAGATGTGGTGTAGATAATTGGATATACCAGGATTGTTTAAACTGATGAAATCATCAATATATCTGTGGGTGTTGTTAAATCGCTTGGCAATCCTTTTACACCCAGATTCCTGAAGTGATTGCATGAACTCTGCTTCATACGAATACAAAAATAAGTCTGCAAGAAGTGGGGCGCAGTTTGTGCCCATAGGAATGCCTATGGTTTAGCTGAATGTCATGCCAGCAAAATTGATAAATATATTGTCAACTAGGAAATATAGCATTTGAATCACTTCAACATCACTGTATTTGAGTTTGGCATCGCTGTTGAATGTGAAATAGCCCGAGTTGTGCTTGATGGCAACGTATTCGTATCTACGACTACCATTCTTGTAAAAGAAGGCTTTCTTCACGAGAGATGATAGCTTGTCTTTAAGTTTGTTATTTGGAATGGTTGTGTACAACGTTGACAAATCAAATATGTGGATTGAATTGTATATGTTTTTGATATTTTGTAAAATATGGAACAATTTTTTGGAGTTCTTTACTATCCACATTTGATTGACCCCACTAGTTTCATAAACTTTGTCACAATACCGTACCAAACCAGATTTAATGGTTGATAAAATGATGGTTAAAAGTAATGAAATCTATTACTTAAGGTTGCCATTTTAGGTAAAGTGTGAGAACAGAAAAGAATTGTAGGGATAGATGAAAAGATCTATAAAATAGTGTAAGACAACAAATTATTAAATAAGGTGCATGTTAGCAAAAAACAATATATATATTTAAGATAATTGCTACCAAATCAAAACAGGCATAACATTGTAAAGCCTACCCTTTTAGTAGTTTTATGCGATTGGTCCAGTTCATGCGTCCCTTGATTCATCAGATCAATTATTCTCGATTTCATCAGTTTCTCATGTTTTTCATCCAGGCTGTAAGACATCCCTTTCTGGTTCATCACAAGAATTTGATTTTTATTAAAGGAGGACACTTTAATTATCCGAAAAAGTCTCCGATCCTATATTCATTCATTCATTCATTCATTCATTCATTCATTCATTCATTCATTCATTCATTCATTCATTCATTCATTCATTCATTCTCTCATTCGCTAATTTGTTTATGTGTTCATTCATCAGTACGTATACAATGTAAAATTAAGTTGTTTTATCATTCAATAATGGCAGGTAACTATTATGTCAGTATATGTCACATATTGATGTGATTAGCTGTAAAACCATAGACCCTCGATAAGAATGGGACAGCCAACTGCTGGTGTTGCTTTGTACGATCCAAATTGGAATATATCAAGTTTGTTTGCCAAGCGTTCCCCGACAACAATACTTAGTACGTACATTTAATCTTATCAACGATCAAACTGACGATGTGCATATGTACACTTCGGTCTTGCATGGCATGTTCCGAGTATTGAAACACAAATCTTTTAGGGTTTTTTAATACCAGCCACAGTGATTGTTATATATCGATGGAGATCACGTTTTGGATTCTAGCCGAAGCCAACAGGAAAACACCATTTGATAAAAACTGCGTTTATTTAGCCATAGTCGCTACAGAAAACTCTTGCTAGGTGTCGACATCTTAAGTTTACATTCCCTACCAAAAAATATCCGATAACAACGAACCTTTACAATGTAGACAGGTCTACACTTCCCAAGTCTTGAGAAACGAAGATTTGACTTTTATTTTATCTGTCATGCAAACTGTGACAGAAGCCAGGGTATTCAAAATGACTAAACCATCGGAGCTCAAGTACACGACCTCTAACGTTTTGGTACTATTTCGCCTCAAGAAACACCAAAAGTTCGATAAAGTATACATGTTTACAATCGCAAAGTACTAGAAAAACATATTTTTAACACTGTCACTCGCTGTCAGGCGAAACCTTGCGATAATTCGGGACTCCACAACGGTTGGTGGAGTCAGAAGCGGTGAAGTACACAAGCATTAACATGAAGCTAAATGCTATCCTCGCAAATTTTGCCATTCACAGTTTTCGTTAACAATTTTTTAGTAGTTAACATACATACTTTACCGAATTATAGAGCACTCATCGCACAGAAAAAAAATCCGACAGTTAAAAGCTGCAAAGTTTGGAGATACACGGACGATTGCAGAATGAAAACAACTCTTAGATATCAACTGCTGTTTAGTCCGGAACTGCAGTGATATGAGTTTCGGCTTTTTATTCGAAAATTTGTCGAATGTCGCTGCTAATATGAAAAAATACATTAAAACCATTATGACGAATTCTTCTCAAAATATTTGTAACACTTTTCTCTCTAAAATTGTCTTGTGGATAATCCGAAAACATTATTACAGTATGCCTGCATTCAGTGTCTATGAAACAGACGTCGTGCAATCAATCGCATCAGGCACTATTCCGTCCCCGACCCAATATCACATCTTAATTATTCCAAGTAAGATTGTACTCTGCTAATCCGAAGTCTCTTTGATTTTTACCGCAGTTACCTTTCCTGGTTTTTTCTCGAGGGTCTATGGTTAAACTTAACACCTTAAATAGTTAAATGTATGGACACCAAAAAAAACATGCTCCCACCCACTTTCTGTGCGTGTGTTTGCTGGTTTTTGTATTTGTCTTTGTCTGTCTTTCTCTCTCTACGTCATTTTCCTTGTATCTGTCTGCCTCTCAATGTTTTTGTCTGTCTGTCTTTCCCTAAATCTATGTCTCTCTGTCCAACTCAGATTGCCTGCCTGTATTTCTAACAGTATTTCTCTCTCTCCCAGATGAATAAGTGTGTTAAAAGGGCTTGAATCCTCACAGATAGGACATGCCTGTTTAATAGATGATTGTTGCTGTTATGGTAAGCCGGCATCAATTTGTCTGTGTGTCCCATCTCTGTCTCTTTTTCTATTTACGTCTCTGTCTCTGTCTCTCTCTTTCTCTCTGTCTTGCTTCCACTGATGCATATGAAGTGATTTGAAAGTGCTTGAATTCTGACTGATAGGAACATGCTTATTTTAAAGTTGATTAGTGTTGATATAGTAACTCTTATCAATTAACGTCATATAACTCCATAGAAAAGTTCACGATTCCTGTCAAACATCAAGATTCATATCGTGCATTAAAATTAGCAGATGCTTTAAAATGTTATTCTAAAAGTAACAATAAAAACATGCCATGCACACCTTTGATAAGAATCCTTCTTTGCTGAGCGATATTCTTTTTATAAAATCTTCATCAAATACAACTCTACCAACTTTCTGTAGAATAAGAAAAGCAGATATAGAGAATGTGCTTAAATATTGAATGTAAAATTGGGGATGATATACAATTTATGGTACAATGTTGATTTAATCAATACAACACATTATCATTCATGCAATGCCTGTATCACCATTCTGCTATTGTTTAGTGTGTACTGATATGAGCTCATTTTTTAACCTGTTTGATATGAATCACATTTTCACTGTAGCACGAACTACGTACAACTAGGCGTACGATCGACCTTTGTTGGTATTTAAATCATAGCAGCTATGCTTATAGGACTTATGCCATTCCGAAACATCTTTAAAACTTTAAAACATCTTTAAACCCTCCCTTGAAGTGGAATGGCCTATGAACATGTGATACAGTTGCTATCACTCTTGCACAACCAACTTTCTATGAGTACAATGAGGAGCAAGCATGGTCAATTTAATAATAATAATAATATTGGGTTCTTATATAGCGCACATATCCACAAGTACATGTGCTCAAGGCGCTTTACAATTATATTTCAGGCGATTTAGTCGGTACTTTAGAATATCCCTAGGAAACAGTCAAAGCCAAAGTATGTATGTATGATAAAGGGGCTATTCCAGGAAGTTTGGTAGATATCATGTTGTATTCGAGTAGTGTGTTGCTATTTTGATGAATTACGCAGCAAAAGGACAAAATAGGAACTGAGAGATAACTTTTTGAAATTGAGATCGAAGGTCATCCAGGTTACATGATATTTTATAATAAAACTTTCCTCCTGTACTTATTCCTGTCGACCAAAATTCAGACCTCTAGCTCTAGTGGCTAGACTAGAATTGTATATTTGCATAATTAATCAGGTACGGTATTGTGATAGTTGGAATGGTCAGGGGTAACCCAAAAGTGTTGGTGTGCAATGTAATATATACTGTTCATTCTTCAATTGCAGACTGCCATACAGGTTAGAATAAGGTTTTGCCATAGCTCAGCTGTGGAGGTATAGGGCAGGTCAAAGGTCATATAAAGTTCTTCTCAATACTGCATCCAAGGACAAAAAGGTCAAAACTACCAAGAAAGACGTCACTGGTTCCGTTTACATGATTCCGTGTAAAGATCACACCGATAAGGGTGCCTGCACACAACTTTACATCTGATTCGGTAAAACAAAGAGATCTCAAAAAAACTGGATTTCTTGAACACCGATGTTCCAGTTTTAAAACATCGGAGGTTTCCTAACATATCCACACTGAATCACCAGACCGCATTGTGGATTTTGAAAATGTACATATTCTTGATGGGGATACCCGTTACTTTGAAACGGGTGTCAAAGTGGAAATATATATTCGTGTTAACCAGCCATCTCTTGATAGAGACAGTGGAGGTATAAATTATTAAAAGCCTGTGACCTGATTTTGATGTCACGTGTCCAAAAGGTCACAACATTGAGATTGAGCTGTTTTGCTGACAAAGGTCGTGACTAAAAATCTGGCACGTTAAGATCAAAAGTTCCATTGACGATGACTTTGAATGATGTTGTATCGACGAATCTTTAATGTACATAGGATTTTCATCAACTTTGGTCCAGTCAATTGAGATATATATCCCTTATTAATAAAATTCATAAAAATATGCAAATTTGGAATTGGCTGAAGTAAAAATATTTAATAACTTTCAATGATACGTCGTATCATATTATCTTTAATGTATACAGCACGTTTCGTCAACTTTGATTGGGTTAATTTAGATATATCCGTATGTAGGAAAGTTCACTACATATGCAAATTAGAAATTGACTGAAGTTAAAATGCTTAATGACTTTCAAGAATGTTGTATTATATTATCTTTAATATATGTAGTACGTTTCGTCAACTGTGCTCCGGTCAATGCAGATATATATCCCTAATTAGGAAAGTATATTTAATATGCAAATTTGGAACGGCTGAAGTAAAAAGGGTTAAAGACATTCAGGAATATTGTATCATCGTATTTTCAATATGTGTAGCAAGTTTCGTCAACTTTGAGTCAGAACAATTCAGATATCGCCCCAATTAGGAAAGTTCAAAAAATGCGCAAATTAGGAATTGACTGAAATAAATGACTGAATTACATTACCTGGTTTGCCAGTGGCATTTCATGATCATATCATCTGTGACAACTACTGTGTTAATCACCGAAGCACATGACATTGCACATGGCCTCGGGGCATTCGACTTTCATCAGATTAAATGGTTTGAAAATAAATATATATTAGGCTACACATAAGAAGTAAAAAAATTCCTGTGTAAGCTATCAAAGTTGTACCGTTTCTGTACAAGCATGGGTAGCTTATCTATTGTGTATCAGACTTAAAAAGGAGATCCCCGGTTCAAGAACCATGAGTGAACTTCTGATATTTTAATTCAAGTTGATATAGCAAGCGATTTAACATTTTCAAAGTACTGAAACTGCACTTCTAAAGATCCACAATGACATTACTCTCTTCCTCGATGCTGGGCAATATGTTATCCTTGTAATGCTTTATTTATCTGCCTTCTGTCTGCATTCTCTTTTAGAGTAAGGCAACAGTGTCCGTGCCTGCATCAAGTGGCTTTCATCATATCTCACCAATCGATACCAGTCCGTCATAATCAATGGTCATTCGTCACAATCAACTCCACTTCAATTCAGTGTTCCACAGAGATCAGTTCTAGGCCTGCTGTTATTCACTCTCTATACTACACCCGTTGAACAGATAATCCGAAACCAAATCTTAAATTTCACCGATATGCAGATGATAACCAACTGTATTTGGCCTTCATAAAAATCAATATTCCAACAGCAATTTCTCAAATCGAGGACTGTCTGGTTGACATTAAAGATTGGATGACATCAAACAAATTACAACTCAACAATGGCAAAACAGAAATCGTCCTTATACGTTCACGATATGATCACTCACTAACCACCATTGACAGCATTCAAGTTGGATCAAGTTCCATTTAACTGGTAGACGCAGCACGCAACATTGGATTCCTTTTTGATAGTAGCCATGGTTTCAAGAAAAATCATTTAGACCTGTCAGAGCATATATCTACTTATCTGCCACTGCATGAAAACACTATAATACTTACTGTATTAGCATGGATTATTGCTTGTATTTTAGCTGAAGAGTGCATATACAGGTGAATACAGTCAAGAATCCATTTCTTGTATTCAGCAAGCCTGTATTCAGGTGGATTCATGTGAATTCATGTGTATTATTCTATAATACAGGCAACTCATTAATGTGAATTTATCTGTATTATTGCGTTTTCATGCAGTGTGCCGTATCAGATTCATCAGGAAATATCTCTCTCAACATACTTGTCTGACTCTCATGTATTCAACTCTTTCTGCCAAGCTGGACTACAGCAACTCCCTACTCTAGAGTTTATTGGACTCATACATCATATTACTACAAAGGGCACAAAACTCGGCTGCCCGTCTTATCACAAAAATAAAGATCACATTACACCAATCATGAAGGAACTTCACTTGCTCCCCGTGTCTCACAGAATGCAGTTCAAAATCCTACTTCTCACATATAATTCAATACATGGACTCGCTCCTTCATACCTGGCTGAACTCATTGAAGTCAACACCCCTAGCAGATATCTTCGATCAAGTCTACAAACCACATGTAAAGTTCCACGAACTCGGTTAAAATCATACAGTGACAGATTCTTCTCCTATTCCTCATCAATTCAACTCCTATATCCCCAGACATTCGCACCTTCAGGTCTATGCTTAAGACTTATTTCTTCAAGAGAGCTCACCTGTGAATATTGCTGACGGATACTAGGCGCTATATAAATTATTTATCCTATCCTATTTTCATTTCATTCACGTTCCACTTCCACCAGTATAGTTCCAGTCTGACACCAGGCTTACTTGACATCTAAAAAGCCTCCTGACAGAATTTCTGAGCTGTTTTTTAACTCTGAGAAGTGATGCAGACATGGACACTGTTGCCTTACTCTAAAAGAGAATGCAGACAGAAGGCTGGCAGGACTAGTTCGGAAACGCTCATATTCTCCATCAGCAAGAAAGTTGTTTGGGCCACATATTCCTATTGATACACTTGTACCCTCCGTTGATATATTTTGTAAGACAAAAGGAAAAGACTCGTGCAAGTAGATACTATTGGAATTCGTCCTTACATGTGCAATGAGTCGTGGTAGTTTATGAGCATGTTTCGCACAAATAAAAGTCTAAGAGAGAAGGTCTGCAAAACTAGTTCGGATTTGCTTGTATTTGTTATCGAAAGAATAATGCGATAACAACAACTGTGCTGAAAAAGCTTTGAAAGGACTCCATAGACACACACCATCGGTAGAAAAGCTCTGCCGACTACATTATTGAGGAGTAAAGTCTGTAAGCTTATATCTACATGTAGGGCTCTTGCGTCTTTGTAGAAAACACAATAGATGTCATAAATTCTTTTCCTCACGGCAATACAGAGCATCAATCCTAAGCAACAGCGTGTGGTGCCCTACTGTTTTGCCTTCAGGGACAAAGACATCCTGGTATTCAATTCCTGTGCAAGGCTTTAAAGGTACAACCGATCTAAAAGCAATTATAGCACCAAACTCTCTTTGATAAACTGCGAGATTGAAGGTCTTCCCATTGTTCTCTTTTCTCTTTGCTCTGTTCACGCGCTTGACGTATTTGGTATCTAAGAGAGCTAATTTCTGTGGATCCGTAGAACGTGTCTCCATGACAGCACCTATTCACATGAGAGCCTTGTCAAAAGACCACACTATATATAAGATAGGCTTCAATCGGAGGGTTAGGCCCCGAGTCATGGTAGTTTACAAAAGTGTTCAGTAATGAACTAAAGCTAAGAAGGATGGCTGGCAGGACTACTTGGGCATCGCTGTTACAATGTATTATTGATTTGTATGACTAAAATAGTGTTATCATCTGTTAGCCGGAGAAGGGTTCTGAAAGAGCTTTGAAAGGAATATATACGCACACGCCCTTGTGCCAGAACTCGGTCTACTAGCTCTAGGCAGGTACTCTAAAGCTCATCATTTTTGAGAAGTAACACAGAGGTCATGCATTTTGCTTTCCAAGCCACTGACAATACTCAAAGTAACGAATAGCATGTCAGTCTCTACTGTTGTGCCTTCAGGAACAAGGACATCCCGGAATTTTATACATGTGGAAGGGTCGTTATGTACATCCGGCCTCAAGCCTCAATATCCCCAAGCCTCAAAATCGTCATGATAAACAAGGTTGAAGGCCTGTCCATGGTTCTTTTTAATTTTTGTCATCCTCCCGCCCTTGACGTCTTTGATGTCTGAGATAGTCAAACTCTGTGAATCCGCAGGTGTCTCCTTGTCAGCACCTATTTAATAAGGAAACTGACTAAATGATTGTTCAGTAATTGTTGGGTGTGATTCTCTTGAAGGTAACAGTGTTCATATCGACCCTCTTTATGCCTCGATTGACTCCTACCTAAGTGTGTTCAGTGCTCGTACCATTGAGTTAGACACAAAAATCCTCATGAATCTTTCTGGGGCAGCGCCTATCCAGGCTCTTCTTGATTTTTAGCAAAATGTCTGCCAGTAGTAGTTTTCAGTGTTCGACACGATGAACGTCAGTTTCTGCATCATTTCATTTATATCCATCACGACTTGGAGGGGGCTTCATCTATTACATTCAAACCAATCACAGTTTCCTCTATATTATAGAACAGCCAAAAGTGCCCTTTGGCCTATAACTACAATACCAGGTGCCACTGTTGAAAATATGCTGTACCTCGTTGCCTGATTTTATTATTGTTTTGTCTGGAGTAAGTTTCCGGTGTAGGGGTATTTGTGTAAGATACGATCCAATATGTCTGACTTCAAGCTTAGCCGGTCTCCTATTTATATTCAGGTGGTTATATAAGAGAATATAAGAACAATCAAGAACTTCTATTGATATGATAATTACTGCTCTAAAATTATATCCCTTACGTGATTAATCAAATTTCCTTAACATTCAAAACATCACACTAATTGAGTTCAAGGTCGTGAGGTCGTGAAGGACAGTGACCTTGAGAATGTTCTAGACTAATCATACTCAGGTCATGAGTGTTGGGGAAAATGACCTACATATCACATCCCCTCTTAAAAAGGATTTTTAAAAAATCTTTCTTGTATATACGTAATATTAAAAGTGTTAACAACAAACTCTAAATGCAAGAGAGAAAGTCCACAATCAAATTGTTTCTGCCCTTTATATGTCTAATATCAAGGTTAAACTCATGTAGCATTCAACTTCATCTTAGTAATCTCTGAATTTTGCCTTTCAATTTCTGCAGGAAAACAAAATTGTTGTAAACAATATAAACACTATTCACTTATTTAAAGAATTAACATAAACTTCAAAATGCTGTAAAACTAATATAAAAGATAAGTGGGCTGCCCTTGAAGACGAAGATGTTGGATGTCTTTCGGACTGGCTTCGCACAGTCCGTGACAAGGTAAAATCTCGCATTTCACGTCTTCGTTCTTTACACAC
>LD345123.1:86806-101612 GCA_001465055.1 Ptychodera flava | reverse complement strand
ACAAAAGTAATTTGGTGAATTCACCAAATAACAATGAATTTGTCGCTTTTGGTCAATCTTGACGGGTGCGGCTAGCTGGCAGGGTACGCTTACCCATTCCGGACACCGGGTACCACCACTATTTCGTGGTTCAAGATGGCCCCATTGCCTTTAAATTTGTCATCATCTATATGTTCCTTGGACCTGGTAAATTACATAGTTTACCTTGAATGATAACGATTATTGGACCTGATTTGATGTCTATTTCAATTGTAAAGTAGATTCTCTTGGATTTGTTTAATTTGAGTGAAAAGTAGCAAATAGGATGATCTATCCAATGACTATTCTCTAGCTATAAAATAGCACAAGCACCCTTATAACTAGCATCTACAGCTTATTGCAGCACTTTGCAGTGTGGCTGTAAGTGTATCTAATGCTTTTTGTCATTGTTCTGATCAAACAAAACGTTTTTCTTTGTGAGTAAGTTAGTCAAAGGCGCAGAAATGGTAGAATAATTTGGACAGATTTTTCAGTAGTAACCAGCCATACCGAGAAAGCCCATCTGTTGTCTCTTCCACTTTGGTATGGGAAAACTTGCAATTGCACTGATTTTGGCATCAACAGGTTTACCTTACCCTGCCCTAGAGTGTATGTCCAAGTTAAGTAACACTCGCCCAAACACTCAGATTTGGCAAAGTGGACAGTCGATATTGCTTTGCTCAGCCTCTCAAAGAACTTCCGCATGAGTGTTGTGTTCCTCCCAGGTGTCACTGGACATGATGACATCGTCGACGTAAGCTCTACATCCTTCTAGTCCGAATATGATGCCGTTAATCATCCTTTGTTAAGGGCCCATGTTTAGGTCGAGTTCTTCATTCCAAATGACATTACATTGTACTGGAACAATTCGTCTTGTGTGAAAAGTGGATATTTCACGAGCACGATCTGATTTTGTAACATATTTGGCTTTCCTCACTAGATCGATCCAATCATCAGTCCTCGGGATTGGGAAAGTGTCTGGTTTTTCTAGAGTGTCCACTTTCCTGTAACCTGTGCACATACTATAACTATGATTTGATTTTGCCAAAAGATGGCGGACAATATTACATTCAAATTTAGATGATGAAGAAATAAAGCCGGTGCGCTATATCCACTTTGACCACTTTGACCTTAATGTTTTCTTTTCAGTTTGAAACAATCTGACATTAAATTGCCGTCTTTCTAACAATAATTACAATAAAGTGTACGAAATTGTCTGCCAGACTGAGATTGAGCCTTGTGATCTGATGATGGAGGAGTGTTACTTAAACCCAGTGAACTGTCATTTGATTCTCTACTCTCTTTTGAGAAATTGTTTGATGAGAAGGAGCAGTTAAATTCCGCTGCATTGTTTCAATAGGAAAATGACAGGGATGGTTTGATGACAAATAAAGTTTTACTGGTCACTGATTAATCATTGGCCGAACAAGCAGCATCCTCTAATGTATATGCCTTTTGTTATTTGATAAATATCTTGATGTCACTTCGAATGCACCTTTTAAATTCCTCAATCAAAACAAGTTGTCATGATTTTTCCTGACTTTGACAAACCTTTTCAGAAGAACACTAACGATCAAACAGTTGTTCCTTTGTTCGAGCAAATTCAACATAAGTTTGATCCTTTGCTTTGTCACAATCCCTAAAACTCTGATGTTAATAAGCATCCGGCATCTGTTCATACCGTTGATGATTAATTCCTTCACACAATCATTATCTGACGCCTACTGTACTAACAACTAAATGTAAATTTCTCTGGCTTTATCAACCAAACCACTTTGCAACAGCATAGACCAGGACTTCCTAGGCCAAACCAGACTCTGAAGATTTTTCTCAAAATTGAGAAAATATTTGTCAACATCCTTTTCTTGGAAGGGGGAACTTACCTAAAATTCTTAGTGATGTCAAAATTGTCTTAAGTGGAAATTTTCCTGACTGTCGAAGCATCTAACGTTTTTACCTGTAATCGATGTTCTTCTATTTCTCTTTCCCTTCTCTCTCTCTCTCTCTCTCTCTCTCTCTCTCTCTCTCTCTCCAACTTTCTTCGTTTTGCAACTTTTTCTCTCTGTCTTTCTTCCCTTTGTAACCTTTCTGGTCTGTCTTTTTCTTTCATTTCTTATTTCATCTCTTTTTGTATTTCTTCCATTTGAAATTTTTTCCTTTTTTAATGTAAATTGCTTAGGCTCCAAATGTGCCTGCATTTGTAATTTTAATTTTCCGAGTTAAAAGGAAGACAAAGGTTAATAATTATGCAAGGTGCATTCCTCAAATGCCCACTCTAATTAAATATTTGACAATATTGTACTGAATTTCCTTCCTGCAAATAGATCTAATAACTTCTATTTAAAAGAAATTGGCCAACTCAATGAGGTTTTTTTCTGAGGGAATCCAATGCGTCCTGATCATGGTTCTCCGAAAATTCGTCTGGTTGAATTCCGCCCTAATTAAATTTTGCTGAGTTCACATTATACAGTAGTTAGGAAAAGGCTGGCGAAATGTTGTCAAACAGTTCAAATTGTTGTCTCTCAGAGGAGAAAACAAATTTATTTCGAGAGAAAACGAACAAAAGGTGAACTCAGCGATTCCATTCTAAAACGGAATTCATTGTGAAAGATATCAAACTAATTGCTAAGTCAAGGGATAGAATACTGTAAAAGTGTATAGGCTACTTATCCCAGACAGTGAGGTAAACCTACGTAGTCCTTTGGCTTGCTTGCAGACTTGAGGTTGCACAAAGTCCGCAGGAGAGATCCATCATTGCTGTGAAGGTCTAAAAAGTTTTGAGTGTGGTGGAAAATGACCTACATAACACTTGGTACACTTTGACAACACCAACGCTAGTGCATTTCAAATGGGAAAGGATGGTGCTGCCAGGTAACTACAACATTGACACTCTTACCAAGGGTATGTGGCTGCCGAACATAATCCCCTTCCGAAAATGAAGCCAACATGCAAAGTCTACCTTGATCTGGCCAAAGATTGGAAGAACAACTTTAGTGTCAAAAAGAGCCACACCCTTGTTTGGGTTCAAAAAGACAATTCTGGACAAAAGCAGAGAGCGGCAGAGGAGGGCAGATTTTGTCAATGTCGAGGAGGACAAGGTTCACTGCCAACTTCCACTGCAGGGCTATGGGCAGACACCTGCACCTTCAAAAAAGATTATCTTCAAATCCTCCATCTCAAGGACACCCAAGAAATCTGTGAAAAGGTGGTCTATAACATCAGCAACCCCCTTAACGATGCCTCTCAAGTGGGGTATCAACCTTAGCAGTGTCAAGCTATAGATTACAGATAAGACAGGCCAGCTCGTCTTCTTAATGATTTCCCTTGCACCTTTAGTCTAGACTTAGTATAACATGATGACCTGGAATGACAGAGTCAGCACTAGGCATAGTTGAAGGGACGTCTACTATGACCCAGCAGAGTGGTTTCACTCAGTTTAAAAAGGAATCCGCCGTGGTCCTCATTCCCATGCGAACTTGTAAGGGTAGCTCAGCCTGAAGACTAGCTTGCCATGCTCCTGGTGCCTCAGCTGGATCAGCAGTTGCTTCTCTTCTTTTTTGTCAAGCTCATCCCGTATTCTTTGATAAGGCTCTCATTATCTGTCTTGCTCGGAGTGTAGAAAAGTATAAGCACCTGAAATGTATCTCTAAATTCCTTGCTGATGCTGGTGTATTGCTTTTGCAGGACCCAAACATTGAAGTTGTCATGTCAGGCACTGAAGCCCAAGTTAACTATTTCGTTTGGCTATCTTTTTATGTCTTTTTACGTGGCACAGTCATCTAAAACAATCAGCGTCGGTGTATCTCGTATGTTTTGACGCCCATCTTTAGCCACTCATTTACGTCTGTGAAAAGGAACCTCTTGCTGAATGCTTTGTTGTTCAGGAACTTGGGACACAGAAAACGATGTACTTAAACTTCTGACAATAGGGACTCGTCACTGCAGCAACAGTTGGGCCCATTTGTGGTCATACTGAAGGATGGTTCTACCCAGAAACCACCGTCCATCTCTCCTCGATCCGCTACGAACTGCATGTGCTAGCTGCCTGTCGTTTTGATCTGCTGTGGCTGTGTTTTTCGGTGAATTTCCAGCATGACCCATCCTTCATGTTTATCACTCCCAAGCTGTTGCAATTGAACATTTTATGCTGGCAGCTTCTGATTGGCTTTGTAGGCGAACAGCTGTGGATTAATATGATGACAAATGTATTCAACACAGTGAATAGGCTGACAGCGTAAGATGAGGATGTTAGGCAAAATGAATAGCCAAAAGTTTCGTCAGAAACACAGATAAGTCTTAGCCTTCAGCACTGATCTAGAATGGGGCAGCATGGAGAGAGCAAATAATCATTTCATCGAGGCAAACCCCTGCAAACTGCTTAAACTCGAACTTTTTTACTCTACTATCCATGATTTTGTGCTAGAGTACTTTTGCAAGAGGATAGACTTCAAAAATGTGTTCCAAAAACCTGAAGACAGGGAAAGACAACACTATCTGAACGAATATTGGCTACTAAAGCTGCTCCATGACACAAAGACAATATACATATTTCAATCTGAAAAAGATTTGCATGTTAACTCTATACAGATGACACCAAGCTGGCTGATCATGTTTAAGATGATGGGTCAAATCAATTAGGGTCTGAAAAAAAGGCGTTCTCATCAGCAGCATGTTGATTGCTGTCATTTCTGTCTTACTGGCAGCACTGGCAGCCGCAGGGCCAGTCGCCCATTCCGGCGTTGTCATTAAAATTATCCAGACAAGCGCTTGTATGGAAAAGAAATGAGAAAGATACAAACTGTTTTACATCTGGTACATGTTGCTGCTCACAGATACAAGACAGAGAGTGGCACACCCAGCCAGTGAGTGGCCAGATGACCAAGACTCTGCTGTTATGAAAGAAATCTTCTCAAATGTGCTCAAAGTACAGAAGGGAGAGAGCTTCACGCCGCCTCTGAAAAAGTACATGCTAAACAGATATATGAGGAAAGGAAGCCTGCAGATACCCCGGTGGAAAACATGCTAAAAAATTATACAGGCATGGTGGCCAGCTACTCCGGACAGTTTCAAGCTGCACTTTATGGTCTCATCGGAAGATGGGGTGCGAGTAGCACCTGTGGTAATCTCAATTATTGACAGGGCTCGAAAGCTATGTAATTGAGACAGAAAAGTTCATCACCTACTCTAGAGACCAATTCAAGAACAATGTTATTGCCAAAAGGAATGCAAATGAGGCAAAGACTTGGTTAGCCGGCTGGGCCTCACATTCAGTAATGGCCCAAGCAGTTAGCCTTCCTCGTTAAGTGTGCCATGGCCTGTTGTAGTGTAACTTTATGAGACCACTTGTTTGGATCCACCCTAGCCCCTTGAATGAGACCCCTTCTGCGTTTCCATCTGTATTTCACAAGAAGGTGCATTTTCCCTAGGATGGGGGTTGCACTGCCTGACTATGGCGCTTTCAAGATTTGGAAGAACCCCTATGACAAGGTCAGTTATGAAGCCCTCTGCTGGAAGTTAAGCATCAGTGACATTGGAAATTTCAGTTTCAAGATGGGGCAAATGG
This sequence comes from Ptychodera flava, assembly GCA_001465055.1. Lineage (NCBI taxonomy): Eukaryota > Metazoa > Hemichordata > Enteropneusta > Ptychoderidae > Ptychodera > Ptychodera flava. The sequence continues at coordinate 96,031 of LD345123.1, read as the reverse complement.
GGGCTTGGCAATGGCTACACGTGTATAATCCACAATGGCAAATTGCTGAGCAAAGGAGCAGTGTTCATTAACCAGGACTTTTTCATCGGCCATGAATGCAAATAATGGTACACAAAGGACAGCAAGAGGGCCTACTACTATTTCTTCAGAAACAATAGGCAGAGCGACAGTATAACTGGTTTATCCTAGTGGGTGGTGGCGGAAAATGAGGGCAGCGAATTGACACAGGCAGGCATAGAAAAACTTAATGAAAGCTTCAAGGTCATCGTTCACTGCATTCTTGAGCCCCAAGCCAGCATCAGGAACATCATTGTTCGCAAAACCTGAGCTGCATAACAGGCAGAGGAAGAGTTTGGTGTTCTCCTTGAAGATGAGATCACAAGCCGAGACAAAGTCGCCAGCTACCAAAGGGGAGGGGGACATGGTTGACTACTTAGTCCGGACCCTGGTTCATCATCCAAACAAAAGGTAAGCAAAGGAATGGGTGTGGTAAAATTGTGTTGCAGTTTGATATGGACTATATTCACAACAAACTAATGATGATAAAAGTCTACAATGATTAGCTGGCAATACTTTTTAATCAGAATAGACATTCAAGACGTACCCCTATCCAAGTTCATAGTATTCAACACATCTTCAATGAATATCCACTTTCCAGAATTTTCAGAGTTGAGAATCCATGTTGGTCCTGTTGGTACGGTTACATTTTTTTCAGTAACTGCTTCATGTGTGGCAGGATACTGATGCACATACGATCCTTCAGACAGTTCTCCCTCGGGGATTAACTCAAAAGCAATCCAAAAGCTTTCGTCCATGGGTTGGTATGTCAGGAAACTAGAACTTCATGGGGAATGCAAAAAGACCAATTACTTCGTCTTGGCTATTGGCAAGAAGAACTAATTCCCCCAGACCAAATCTCTACCCTCACAAGCACACGCAGTATTTGTCTGCCAACATTGCATTGAATTGTCAGTAATAACGGCAATCAAGAAATGACATCTGATTCCTCAACTCGAATGCATGATCAAATCAAATAACTGACTTTGTACCTGGGGTATTCCCCTCTGAAGCTTGCATACTCTTGGTGTAAGAGCACTCCTTTGACAGAAAATCACAACTCAATAATACAAATTGCAAAGCAGAAACCCGAAAGAAGGTCACTTGACCTACGGAACGCCAAGTGAAACAAATGAAAAGCCATAAAACTTTCTACAACTGGGCGTGTTAATGATTATATAGCACGAGAACGTGCAACAAAGTTCCCATTCTCCTCGGGAATTACATGACGTCGTGTGTGATCCTTCATGACAGTTATTCCATTCATCCCAAAACCCCTTCCATCAACACTTCATTTTCTAAAACTAAAAAAAAGAACAGGCAGTTGCACACCTGTGCCACGGGTAGCATCACTCATCATGCTTACGACTGACCACGTATTTGGTCCTTCCAATGTTTTTTTAAACCTTCGGTTCAAAGTTATATGTCTCATACATTGTCCACAAAATATCACTCTGCTTTGTTAAATCTGCCTTCCCTTTGTTTAATCAATCATGATAAAAATGAAAATTTGAGAAGATACTTCAGGTGAAGAGAGGAAATGATTATTGTTCAAAACATTTGTGAACTGATATTGCTGAGAGTTCAGTCACATAATCTCATAGCGTACTTCACAATTGTCGTGTTGTCGGCTGCTAAAAATGCAAAATGAAATTACTTGCCTCTGTGATAAAGAGGGGTTTTATAAATATGAAGCTTAACTATGAAATCTAATACCAAGATGCCCTACGCTCTATTTCACTGATAATTTCTTGGAGTAGCGACTCACAAGCTTATAGTTGGTGTCATCCTAATAGTTCAGACTACGCTTAATGAGATAAATATAAAAACAAATCTGCTGTAATTTTTTGTCATATTTTCAAATTTTAAGTTATTGCACTTATGTAGCACTTTGCGATCAGAAATGGTCACATTTACTTCTTCTCTACGAGGTTCTGTTGTTTCAAGAGACTTGTGCTTCCATTTCGTGCTAAAGGGTAAGGTTACATTGAAGCAATTTTATTTGCAAATCATTGTATATCATGGTGTTACCCGCTATGCTGAGTCTAAATAAACAACATTATTTTGGGAAAGAAAATGTGTATTTTGAAATGTATCTAACGATAAGATTAGCAGATTTATAAAATATTCCAATCTGTTATAAATTAGTAGCAATAATGCCACAGACACTTTTATCAGAATCTTCAGTATGAGTTACATGAAAAAAAATCCGCTATCGCCCAAGTGGAACTTGCCCGATTCTGATGCTAGCTGTCCCCGAGGCGTAAACCATATCGGTATGGTCCAATATTCCATTTTATCAGATTGCCCATTATTTATTTGGCAATGGTACCGTGCCTAAATTAACCCCTTTGTTACCGAGCCTACATATACCTCCTTGTTTTCTCACAAGTGAACAATGCATTCCTGAAAGTTTGAAGCGTGAATATTTATGCAACATAGCCTTTGAATTTCCTCTTCGGATCACACAATGTACAACGTTGTGATAAAAGTAAAGTCATGTCTGGAGTCAGGGTCGTGATTGCTCCATAAATCTCGCCAGAGGGTAGTCTATTACACTATGGTCTGATTACAATTATTGCATGATGTAACATTATGAGTGTTGCATTTTATATTTTTTTCTAACCTTGAAGAGATATTTTTCTAGCACTTCAACTTTTTTTGGACCCCGTGCTCTTCTGATGTAGTCTCTCATGGCAACAGCAATCACCTCCTGTATCTTTTCAAATGATCCGAACCTTCCTTCTTTTAACGTCGTAATTTGCATGAGTACCTTATCTGCCATACTGCGACAGAATTGATCTGATTTGTCTTCATTTGCAATTATATATCTCGCCAACATTCCGCCGGTAATAGCCGAAGTATCCTTCTCAAAAGCAACGATGACGTCCTGGATATAAAAGTGAAATACAAACTTGCATTTATCCTTCAAAAGTTGGCATTTCTCATATTGACTATAGCTTTGATTGCCTTTTCTCGCTACAATAAATGCAATAGAAAAAATTTTCACACCGAAGTAGGTGTCATCAGGCGAAAAGATTGAATAATTATGCGTATGATGGACAACTTCAAAATGTTTTGCTTTTTGAATAGTTCTCATAGGAATACATGACATGGTAAATTGAAATAGGTTATTTATCTGTGTATGAATGCAATTGCGTGCAATTAATCAGACGCGGTCACTTTTTTACCTTTTAAGGACTTTACAGTCGTATGGAACATAATAGATGGGAATGTTTTTTAAAAAGCGATTTGCTTTAGATTTTGTAGAAAGTGAAACTTATTTAAATTGCTTAATTAAAAATATATTTGTCAAGGGCAACACAGTAAAAATGTCGCCAAGAAGGTATGATAACATGAATTAGTGTCTAAATAGTTTAATACGTGAACATTGTTGATGAATACAACACTTTTAGTAATTTGTGCAAAATTTACTCAAGAGTTAAAAGTAAAGGTACTAAATTTTTTCAAGTATTTCATGTGATTATAAAAGATAAATTACGGTTACCTCATTACCATAGTATAGTTTACATGCAATATATGTTTGTAAAAAATATGATAATGAATTAAAAAGAAATTTCAAGTACAAAGTACACTTGACCAATCCGCATAGCTTGCAAAAGCCTTATTATGTTAATGTTGCGTATTCCCACTCATTTTTTAATTTACGGATAACCTTTCAACAAAAAATAAATTTAGCAACTGTTGAAAGGTAATTCAGAAGTGCGGTTACGCTTACGTCAAAAGAATGATTTAATATTTTGACAATAGTATTTGAAACCAGGTCACGAAGACTCGCAGGTAGTAATAAAAAGTTTAGCAGATGTTCGCAAACTAACCTGGAGCCTCCTGAAGTATCTCTGGCGTTGACGTGCATTGTTAATGTTTCGGGTTTCATCATTGTATAGATCGGTTGCTTTACAGACAGCAATGTCGTGCGCTCTAAGGATCTCCATTTCATCCCGAATTTCGTTTCCAGACAAAATACAACCTATCTCGACCTCATACAGAGCGGAGGCTTTATGAACGATAGCATCTAGTAGTGACGTTATTACGTTCTCCCAAAGCGTCTCAATAGATGGCAGTTTTCTTCCAGAATTTATTGTTGTGACACAAATTTGAAGAAATTTCGCAAGATCTAAAATAGATTGACATATAACGACACAATTAATTAAGGTGATCTAAAATAGAGGGTTTACCTCATTATGACTGCTCGCAAAATTTTATTTAGGACTGCTGAGAGAGTACAATATCACAGCATTATTCATAAGGAAGAAACTAAAGGAACGAAAATATTGCGGATACACAATGACAAACTGTTAGATTCTTCATACCATTATTAAATGGAAGAGTGGAATTTCGAAAAACCTGCGTAATATTGTTTCAAACTCGGAGTCTACTGACTGCAACAGAATCTCGAAACGTCTTAGGGTACAGTGTTCAGAGGACAAGTTGGCAGAATTAAATATTCAAACATACACAAGGAAACCACACTCACATGATAATTTTGTATTGATAGATGTACAGAAAGCAATCGAATACTTTCAGTTGAGCTATACTCACGTGACCCATACATATTTCCAACCTGGGGCCATGCTTTCTTTGGTTTCATCCTTCTATTGAGCGTATTTCGTAATATCCGGATACCTTTAGCAAACTCTTGGTTTACTTCCCTTGAATTTTCTAGACACACCATATCATTTAGTTTTCTAATAACGTCGGCATGTGATGATGGTATTGGCAGCCTTAAAGCATCAAACGTAGGAAAGTAATCGATGATTGACTTTTTCAATTTTATATGCTCGCTTAAATGCATCTTTTTGTAAGAAGTTTCACTCGTGTTCAAAATCTGTAAAATAATGAAAACAAGATATGAACTGAATGTGCTCACGTGTTTTACAGCAGATTCATTAATTGTAGTATACTTCACAGAATGTTGGATATCCAGTACACAGACTAGAAAATTTTAGAATTTATTCAACAGAACAACTTGACCTACTAATGTGACCCCTAAATGGAAGGAATAACTTTATGTTTGAAAAGATTACTACCTAAGTTATCAAGCATTGAAATTGACTGCTGATGACTCGACATGTATTGACATTTATCAGACACTACTAGACGAATGAAATAATACAGCATGATATGAATTACTGCATACTCTTAGAATCTTATGAAGTTATGTAAAACAGTTGTATATTTGACCTGTTTCATACAAAGTGACAAAACAACGAGCAAGGAGATGTTAGGTAACATTTGCAGACATCAGGATAATTAATAACAGAAACACAAGAACAAAGACAGATATTGTATATTCTGACAGCAGTCAATCGAGCACACGGCGCAGAGTGGAAGAAAGACTTCTGATACGACTAGCCATGTATACGGTCTACTGCCAGAGTAACTATCTCTGACGAGGTTTTATTGTATTATGTTTTTCATTATTCCTTCCAATAAGCCAAATTCAAACCAATATAATCGACGTCGGTGTGAGGCGTGTAATAAGGACAATCAAATATTTGTTATACCATTATATGTAGCAGGTTTCATCAACTTTCCCTTAAAATTCCCGATATGTGAATGAGCTATTAACTTGACACATCCGATGTTTCTCAGTACAATATTTATCATATCAATATCTCTATCAAGTTTCATCATATGTAATGCTGTGATATTGGAGTAATATCACTAATTACAAAGTACATTATATTAGGAAATGGACCCTTTATTAACTCGACATAACTAAATGCTTTACATCACAAATACATATCTGCCGGATCAGTATCTGCAGCAGATATCATCAAATTTCTTGCAGTTATTTCGGGGTTATATGACTAATTACAAAACTTCATAAAATATGCAAATGAGCTATTTGTCAACTTGACACTGCCAAATGCTTTTCAGTACAACTAGATATTTTTCAGATCAATATCTGTACTAGCTAACACTGACTTGGGTGCTGTAATTTTAAAGTTATATACCTAATTACAAAGTTAATTGAATATGCAAATGAACCTTTAATTAAGTTGACACTACTGAGTGCTTACACCGCAGTAAGATGTCAGTCAGATCAGTATCTGTAGCAGAATTCATAAAATTTGGTGCAGTAATATCGAAGTTATATGAATAATTATAAACATCATAAATTATGCAAATGAGCTATTTATTAACTTGAACTTATGCTTCTAAGTATTATTAGATATAATCGACATCTGTCAGATCAATTTTGTTGCACGTTTCATCAAGTTTGGTGCAGAAATTTTAGAGTTAGGTCACTAATAACGAAAGTTCATTAAATATGCATATGAGCAGATCATTGACATGGCACTCACAGTATCATCATAATGTTCTAAGATTGTCATCTATTTCTTGATATATGTTTACACTTTTTTGTTTGTTCTGATATGTGGGATGGTGAAATATATATCGGATATTCACTTACGAGTTGAGGAGTATAATATCGTCTAGTATCGAAGTAAAAGTCGTAATTAGGAAGTTTAGCTTAGCCAGATCAGTAAGGTGGTGAAATCTCCGATATACATGTCTCGTGTTGACGATTTTTCAAAGTTAGAGTCGACTGTAGTAAATTAGGCTTGACATAATCTATAAGGTTGAGAAATTTCCGATAAATGGGATATCAACCCACAATATTTACTAACAGCGTGATACGTCTACCATCGAAACAGATTCCTAAATCGCTGATATTCATAGTTAAAATAGAGGCGATTTTACAGACCAAGCGTGCTGAGACACATGGCAAATGATTCTAGTATCGACTATTAACGATATTAGAATCCCGAAACCACCACAATATATAGGGTAAATATTGACTCTCGATGCTATTTAACGATGCGACTCAGGTTTAAAGGTCAATTTTAGCATTTTTTTTAAATTTCAAATTTCGAACCACTGACACGTGGTCTTTCTTTTGGGGCAAGATGTTTGGTCCCATCGTACCGTGAAATTCCTGAAATATTACTAAAATGGCAAACTGTCAGCTACATCGTGTGCCATTATTTCCCTTTTGTCTTAACGGTCGCGGATTACCGACCACGATATCTTTGATAAAACAAGCAGAGATTATGGATAGGCTTGGCGGTATAGTACGCATGCGCTAGCTTCAATGTTATGCTCAGCGTTTTGAACTCCGCATGTATCGGTACGGCAAACGCGTCGAGCAGACCAAAGCCGGCGCTCGCGCTCCGTACCGTCGGAAAAGCAAGCGAGGTCCACAAAAGCGGACATGAAAAAGACGGCAACGTGCGCAAAGGTCGATTTTAATGTAAATAGTCCGACTTTGGCTCACACTCCTGCAATAACGATCAAGAATGCAGTGAAGAGTCAGATTTGGCCGAGGACGCAGACGATAACGGAGACATGCTCAGTTCAACAACTATGAAAGTATTTGGCACGCTGCTTTTCGAACATATTAGGCTTTGCTGATTACATACCCGAGTCCAAAAATTAGCCTGAGCGAGATGAAACTTCTGTTAGTTGCGATAATTTTATCACTCTTGCTGTACAGGCTTGGTGTTAGTATCGTGTTCTTTTATATTTTTAAACTCGAAGTTTCATCTTTCTATCGTGCAGCCTTTTCGTGTCTGCTGAGAAACCTTGAACAACACCGTACCCGACACCACGCGACATTTATATCAAGGAGTTTCCCAAGCGAGTGCAGGAGTTCATACACACATAATGCAGATTCATAAGAGCAAGTTCACCGATCTGCTAATTTTTCGTAACGAAATGCATTTATTTTATTTCATGCCTTTTCTTTCTTTAAATATAACCAAAAAATTAAATTACGTCAAACGTGAATTGCGAGGGTTGACAAATGATTTTTTATATGCGTGTTGTCTAAACTTATCAATTACCCCCAGACTCCACAGCTGCTAGCTGGACCTCAACACTGATCGTAAAAAAAAATACCGTCAATGACGCTGTACCTTCTCTAATGTGTGGCCAGGTCAGGTAATTGGTTGTTGGCATGGAGTTGTTGGTAAATAGTTGATGATGTAGGGGCATGAGGTGGGATATGGACCCAAAGAACCCAAAAGATGATTAAATATATCAATCAAAAATATTCTAAGCTACAGTATAAACTGCCTAAAGATAGTTCAATGTGGAAAAAAGTTAAATAATTCAGAAATAAGAATTAACAGTCCAAAATAGTAATGACGCACTTCCCTACTGACCTGAGTGCATGTGAAATACACAACCTGGCATCTATAAATTAAATGTACCGGTATACCAAGTGATCATTTTAAGTCACTTTTAACCGTTTTAAATGGATTTTTCAAAGAGTCCTGTGGAAATGATGAAAAACGCTTATCTGGTATTGTGTTTGTAAAACCTCATGGCTGATAATTGTCATAGTATTGAAAAAAAATTGAAAGTGAAGAAATTACTGTTTTTGATAGGCATATTTACCTTGAAATACATGACCGTGTAAAGAATATATGCTAAAAGTGTTTAAGAGTAAATTTCTTTTCAAAAAAAAATTTAATCTGTGACCAAAGGATTTTATTCTTTGAGTTTACAAATTCAAACATTGCAATTTGTTCAATCATCTTGTGCAGTGCAAAATTTATAAAATGACTGAAAAATAAAAAACATTGGCAGAATTACAGTCTTTGTGATGTAAAATTATGGGTTGACATCACGATAGTTGGTAATCTGTTCGAAGTACTACTATACTATAATTTAACCCTTTCACCCCAGTTCCCTGTATACAGGTCCAACTTTACCATAGAAATCAATGGATTTGGGACAAACCATGGTGGTGAAAGGGTTAAAAAAGAAAAGTTCATGCAGAAACGGTAACATATATTGTCAGCAATATAGTGTTATTTTTGACTTTACATCAAAATATGCCTTTGCTGGATACCAAATATATTGGGCGAAATATTAAAATCAGCCATGTTCAGAAAAATACACACAACAGCATTGATCCTTTTCTAATTTGATTTGATTTGCTTATGTTATCCTTGTATGACAGTCAGTACAATATGGAACTTGAACACAACACAGTGAATAAGTATGCTGTAAATGAAATGGTGACGCTGCATCCACATGCAGCAATAGGAGTGTCTTTGTCTCTCACCCCTCATTTCCAACCTCTCCCATCCCTGAAAAAATAGTTTGGTCTTATATTTATAATGTTAATAA
>LD345123.1:9886-55946 GCA_001465055.1 Ptychodera flava | reverse complement strand
GACATTTAGAACAGAGGTCAAATGAACATTCTGGACCCACGCTTTTTGAAAATATGCGTTATCTGTATTAAATAACAGTGCTTTCAACCTTTTTTTCGATATTTTTCGCTATACATTCACAGGTGTCATGTATGACATTGGACGGAAATTCACGCCGTTCACACGTCGAATTTCTGGAAAAATCTGAGCAAATCGAGTGCGTCTTACCTATAGCATGGCTTTTCACATTGCATAGTCTAAGCATAATCCCCTTTTTGTAGGGGACTTAAGCGTTTAATGAGTCAACTAGGAATTAATCGACAGGATGTTGCAAAACATTTTTGCATATTATCCTGATAGTAACAGATTATCACCGATACCATATTTCATAAAGTTTGATGCAGTATTAACAACACTTTAAGATCAACATCTTTAAAAAGTTTTATCAAATTTGACGCTGTATTTATGGATATTTCACTCTAATTAGGAAAGATCATTACATATGCAATTACAAATTAATTAAAATGACACTGATAAATGTCTTTTTCATTGTTAAAGTAATGTGAGCTTAACATCAGTACAAAGCTTAATAAAATTTGATGCAGTATTTCTTGACATATCAGCCTAATTATGGATCTTCAATAATTGATATGGTACTGATACAGGACGTTAAACAAATTGACGAACATACATATGACAAAGGTAAAAGTCCATGTACCAACTTTGAATGATACTGGTGAAAATATGTCTGAGTCGTGGCTCTGTACATGACAAAATCGTAAAAAAATCGCCGCCACGCAGCGATATTTGATCTTACTGTTTTAAAAAGGTCAGTCAATGTCCATGTACCAACTTTGATTAAAATCAGGTGAGACTTGCAAGAGTTAAGGCTCTCAACATGAAAAAAAAACATAACAAAACTGCCCCCATGTGGCCATATTGTAACATGTCCTGAAACAAATCGACTTTCATATGTATAACACAAGTCAATGTCCTTGTACCAACTTTGAATAAATTTGCTTGATATATGTCTGAGTTATAGCTCCGTACACGAAAACAAATCGTGACGAAATGGCCACACGGCGGCCATATTAGATCGTATCACAAAACAAATCAATATGCATATGTATGACATAGGTCAATGTCCTTGTACTTAGTTTGAAAAAAAATCGATTAATAAAATCGGTTGAGATGTGCCCGAGTGTTTGCTAAGGACATGAAAAATTGTAACAAAATTGCTGCCAGAGTTAAGGCTCTCGACATGAAAAAACCATAACAAAACTGCCACCATGTGGCCTAATTGGATCATATCATGAAACAAATTGACGCACATATGTATGACATAGGTTAATGTCCTTGTAGGAACTTTGAATTAAATCGGTTGAAATATGCCTGAGTTAAGGCTCTGTACATGAAAAACCGTAACAAAATGGCCGCACGGAAGCCATATTGGATTGTATCACAAAACAAATTGACATGCATATGTACGACATTAGTCAATCTCACTGTGAAAACTTTGAATGAAATCAGTTGAGGTAAGCCTGAGTTATGGCTCCGTACATGAAAAATCGTAACAAAATGGCCACATGGCAGCTATATTGGATCGTTAGACAAAACAAATCGAGGTGCATACCTTTGACATTTGTCAAGGTCCTTGTACGAGCTTTGAATAAAATCGGTTCTAACATTTCTGAGTTATGGCTCTGTGCGTGACAAATCGTAATAAAATGGCCGCCTGGCGGCCGTTTTTGATCGTATCACAAAAAAATCAACGTGCCTATGTATGACATAGGTCGATGTCCTTGTACCAATTTTGAATAAAATCGGTTGAGATATGCATGACTTGTGGCTCTGTATATGAAAAAATCGTAACAAAATGGCCGCACGGCAGCCATATTAGATCGTATCACAAAACAAATCGACGTGCATATCTATGACATTGGTCATGTCCTTGTACGAATTATGAATAAAATTGGTTGAAACATGTTTGAGTTATGGCTCTGTGCATAAAAAATCGTAATAAAATGGCCGCCTGGCGGCCATATCGGATTGTATCACAAAACAAATCAACGTGCATATGTACGACATAAGTAGTAATCCTTGTACCAAGTTTGAATGAAATCGCTCCAGGCATCGCTGAGATATCTGCGTGAACGGACGGATGGACGCACGCATTGACATGACCAAACGCAAAAGTACCTCTGGACGGTGTCCGTGGGGACTAATTAGACTCACGGTGAAATATTGATCTTAAGTAGGTAGATTTATAGAGTAGTAGTAAGTAGATTTATTATATATTATATTATATAATATATTATATATATTTATAATATTATCTAAAATTTATAAGCAAGACATTCTCAATAAATAAATTTTGGTAATCAGACTATGTACCAAAAATGTGACAATCTATAGCCAATAGCCAAAACCAATAGCCCCTCCCACTCAAGCCCAAGCAAAAATTTGGCCTCGAGCTCTATTCATGTATAATTCAAATTGTGAATTCACAGTGATGCTGAGCTTTATTGATCACGCTTATGTCGAGGGTTACGTTTCAGAACTGCTGTGAATCAGTCGATATACTTTCAGGCAAACGTTGCAGAGTCTGTGGACGTCGGCTCACGGGAAAGTTGTTGATATATGATTATATTATCGAGGTAGCTAGCAGACGTAGACAATGGATCATGAACTGATCGATGTGTTAGTCCCGGTCAAAGTAAACTAAAAAAAAACATCAATGGCCTGGATTGCAGCAGTTCTGTGGTGATGAACCCTTGACTGGCGAGCGCGATCAATACGCCACAGCACTGCTGCAAATTGTATTTCACATCCAACATGTATTTAAGAGCAGCGATTAGAACGACATCCATATGTCGACATGACTTCAAATACGTCATTTTAAAGATAAGTAATGATTTATATAGACACAAGCCCTCCCCATCGTTAATTCTGTGCTCAGTCCTGATTTCGTATAACTTTTTTTCCAACTTTAGGTACTAAATAGCAGCTAACATTGCATCAAAACTGTCCCTGTTACTACAAAAACGTCCATTATGCGTTAGGTGTTGTCACACGTAAGTTTAACCCCTATCTTACTGGGCAATTGGGATGGGTACCACTTTACAGACGATCGAAAGTCTCATTTTAGCGCACCATAGGAATGTAGTATTCAAACAACATTCTCACAATTGTAAAACAGGGATTACTGCTATAATCTTTCCTGTGATGAACATTTTGTGAACGCCTTTCAAATCTGTTCCCACGATGAAGTGTGAACTGATTTTTTGTTTGTAAAAATCGACATAAATGGTCCAGTGGCCATGATAAACTAGACCCAGATGCAAAATCATTGCGAGGATAACAGAAAGAAGTTCATAATAAACGCCAGTTTTCTTTCATTAATATGCAAAATAAACTTGTCCGCATTTTCGTAAATAGAACGAAATATATACCCACTAGTGTTACTATGGATACGAAAAGTTGCACTAATCTGTGATTCAAACTACAAGATACAACAACAGTCATGCGTGCAATAACATTTGTCCAAATTTAGTGTCCGATGTCGACCACGTTCAGCTATGTATAACAACAAACCTAAAATCGCCGTAGCACTATTGCTGTCGCATTTCTCGGCAGGAACAACTCATTTTTACACCTTGTGCATAAGAAGAGCAATCAGGCATTCGGTGGTTGATATAATAATCTTGATCGCACCATGATCGCACCATGATTGCACTTTTTTGGCGATGATACAAAAGACACTATAATCTTACATAATTATTGATACTAGTATTATGTCTTTGTATTGAAAATTTCGATCTGAGTTCATATCAGCAACCATTGTATATTGGGAAAATCGTGTTCATTACTGGACGTGAGTATTCGTAAAGGCACAGTTGACTAAGATTGGGTTTGTAAGCGGTCGTTCCTTCCAGAAACAGGCAGGGGCCTGAGGGACCACTGTGCGGCGTGTGGATGATTTATATAACAAAAGTTGGTTTACAACAGCGTCCATACCGGTGACGTCTGGCAATGACCTTCATTTTGGTCGTTTATTAGCCAATCAGTAGTGGAATAAATTACGTCACATGGTAGACTTTTTCTGATGGCTGCGTTTCACTGCGCTTGGTCTCAAAACACGGTCGATTTCTTCAAGACAACGCGAGTAACATTAATCAGCGTGATTTTCGAGGAGTTGGTTAAATATGTAGTTCAATTCTATGGGAGTGTAGTTCTGAATGTTTTGAGTGAGTGCACAGCCTGAAGAAAAAACCGGGATCGTGTGTTTTTGAGTGTAGACCTTGTTAGTCTTTAGGTGGCAGTGACGGGCAGATCGACTACGGGATCGATCGATAGATCGAGCCGAAAACCGATCGATTTAGCAGACTACCCAGCTAACGAGCGTCTGTGACTGTAAACGGCAAGCGGCAGTCGTCAATACAATGGACTGCGACTTACTACCATGTAACGATCGTAATCCCGAGTCAATAGTCCATACGTGGCTTAATAGGGGAAGATAAAAACTGCGCTAGGAAGGGTCTGTCCATTTTCCGTCAAAGGTTTCGATCTGAAAAATCTTCACTCTGCACAAACTACATGAGAAGGTGTTATAGTTCTACACGTCCTTCAGGCATTCAACTGTTCTTTGGTACGAGCGATGCTCATAGTAGGTATGTAGCTATGATTATGTTCGAGTACTGAGTTACAGACTTTGGTGAAATACATCATTCTCAAACCACCAGCTGTTTTTCCCTCGTGTTTTTTGTGTCCGTTATGTGAACTGGCTCTATTATGGTACACACATTGCTGTCAAAATTACGATTTCCTGTTTAAAAATACAGTCAGACCTTATTACGCCAATGTATACAGTCTTTTACATGCGCCGTTTCTAGGACCTGGGATCGATTACCATACCTTAAAATTAGTAATTTACCCCAATAATTATGCAAATATCTAGTTGTCATTTATTTATGAAGGCTAGAAAACTGTTGGTTGACGTTCAGCCTATTTTTAGCAGGTTTAGAAGGGTATTTAATGGCCTAAGGCCGAAATCACTTACACCCTGGAGGGGCGGGGGGCCTGGAGACTCGAAAAAAGGTTCTCAGGTTTTTTAAAAGCCCCCTAACAAACTCAGAATACACTCAAAACCCCCTTTTGATTTGCTGGTAATGTATTACCTTGAATGGCAATGGTTATTTGACAAGTTTAATGTCATATTTCGAAGTCTGCTCCCCCTAACAGGCAGGCAAAATGTGCGCGATATAGTGCTTTGTCCAAAAGTACCAATTCATAATATATGGTATTCTATTGGGAAAATCTCGACATTTTCCCCGCAAAAGCAATGTATATCTCTACATTTACAAAGATATTTGACTCTAAGGGTCATCTTTCTACTAGACTATATGAAAAGAGAGATGATTACAACTTTAGTATTATCAATTTCCCATACCTCATCAGTAACATTCTCCTCTCACCAGCTTATGGTGGATACATTGCCAAGCTTATTCGATATGCAAGAGCAAGCAGTTTATATGATAATTTTGTAGAGAGACAGCCACCTCTCTTACAAACTGTTAAATCAAGATTCCACATCAGAAAGACTGTTTTCTGCATTCAAACGCTTTTTTGCCGGATATCACAAGCTGGCCGATAAATACAGCATCTCTCTTCGACAAATGATCGCTGAAGGCATCAGTGACATTGGACCTTAGTTGGTGACCACTACCTATTGACTTACAGATTGATATATTGTGGGTGTCACGTGTGGGGCAGGATGCGCTTACTAATTTCGAAACACCTGACATCACTTCTTGGCCTTTTGGTCAGAGGTCCATCTTTCTCTCATGAATTGTACTTTGTTGAGTTTACCCGTGCTTCACTGTCTGGTCTGTGCTGTTTTTTGTGTATGTTTATAACTAGTGTATTACGAATTTTGACCTAGTGTAGTGGATTACGGATGGGCATGATTGCGATTATTTTACATGTGTTTAATAATTCCTGTAGATATAATTTGCTTAAAGTTGCCGGTAAAAAGTATTTGGATTTCATCGATTCGCCATTTATGTAAGTTTATGAAAAAACTATAAAATTTTTCCCAATATAAAACTAGCAATATTTGTGCATTTAAAGACGTTTGATAATTGATATAAATGTACTTTATTCGCATAGGGTTACAATTCAAGACGTGAATAAGAAATTTGATTTTGATAATTCGCTGAAAATGTTGATCTAGAATACGCTGAAGTCAATGAGAAAAATATGTATAATTTTTACCATACTATCTAACAACATGTGTTCGTTTATTTATCATTAACTGCATCAAAATTTTAGTTTAAAAGTTTACTTGTAGATAACAAATATGATATTGGAACCTAACAAAACATTATTATTTCACTTCTAATGGAAGTCTACATGATATAAACTGTTAAAGTTTTCTCTGACAAAACGTTGTATATATTTGTAATATGAAAGTATGTATTTATATATTTAAGTGTTGGTAAATATTTGCCTTTAGGTATAATAACTTCCCTGATCACTAGGCAAAATATTAGATATACAACAATATACACATGTGTACCACATACGTATACTAATAAAATGCACAACATTTGATGTACAAAATCTGCATTACGTATAATTGGCAACGTATATCAACGTATTGATATGTTCCATATACAAAGATATACGAAACGTATACAACAAATTTTGTGTTCCATATACGTCAATATACGGCATATACTTAACGTACATCAAGTATTCTGCCCAGTTGATAAATAAAAGTGTCCTCTGTACAATTTCGAGTCAAACATATAATTTTAGTAAACATTATAACTATTATTCCTTTTGCGACTAGATAAAAAGGTTTTGAAACAGGATGACTTCCCTCGTATTTTGTCAGGAAAAGTGGAAAAGATTTACATATTTTTATAAAAGGAAGATTAGGTGTACCTTTTGGCAAATCAAGTATCTTTTTATCTGTGTAGCTTTTATGTACGTCATTTTCCTCCACACTCATCATGACCTGAGTTTAATTAGTCTAGAACATTCTAAAGGTCACAGCCCTTGAATTCAATTAGTCATTTTTGGAATGTTCTGGATATTTAATTAGTTGTGTAAGAGAGATAATTTTAGAACAGTAATTAGCATGTCAATAAAAGTTCTAGATTGTTCTTATATGCTCTTATGTAAGAAAATTGGCATAAATAGGGACGTGCACAGCTTGCAGGCAGACATTTTGGGATCTTGTCTCTTGCGTGTAATTTCAAGTCTTTGAAAACTCCATCAGTATTAATTTCAAGACTTTTCAAGGCCTTCACTGCCACGATGGATTTATACTGTGGATTCTGCGCAACTATAAGCCTGCAAGCCAAAGGGATGTCCATTCACCCTATTTACTGTTACAATTCTGAGACTGCAGCTTTGCAGTCCAAGCTGAGATAAGTAGCCTATGCATTTTACTGTTTGTATTCTTTCCCTGACTTAGCAAATTAGTTTTCTTTTTCGTAATAAATTTCATGTTATGCGGAAACTGCTGAGTTTACCTTTTGTTCCTTTTCTATCACGTAACAGTAGGTCTTGTTCTACTCCCCACTCCATGCTAAAATAACAAAATTATGTTTGACAAATACTCTGTATATGCATTTCTAACAACCATAATAACTATAATTGATGAAAATGAATTATAGTCTGTATTTAAATTCACATTTAGGCAATAACAATGCTGAGTGTACTCATACGGCTGTACTGTACTTATCATAGCGCTTCACAGAGCACAGAAAGTAAATGCAGTGGACACATACACACACAAAAAATTGGCAAAGGTTTTTGCTGAAATTGCTGAATCAACACATATTTCATATCAATCAGACAAGTGTTGTTCCTTGTCCCGCGCTTCAAGCTCAAAACACCTTTTCAAGTGCTCCTAAACATACCCTTTATATTTTCGAGTGCCCCGTCAATACTCCAGCCGCAACTCCTGAGGTGTTTGTGGATGCAGCCGGAAAGCACCATGTTGATCAAGGCTCTCTAATGAATAATTTGCTTCATTTGTACGTGCCCATATCTCGTCGGCAAACTTATATGATGGGATAATATGTTTATCTTTGATGTGGACCAGATAGGGTAATTATTTGTTCATTAATTTTGGATAAAACATTGATCAACTTTTAAACACTTTCAAAACCTGTTGAACAAAGACAACAGATTTGGAGATAACAGGCTTTAGAATGAGTCGAAAAGTCAGAAAATGTTCAAACTGTTGCTCCAGTTAAAAAAGAGGAAGACATTTTACAGAAGTAAAGGTAGAAACCAGAAGAATGAGTGAAATGGATACTTTTATTTGAGTGGTGAAAGTAGTTCAGATGTAGATAATCGTACAAAAGATGCAGTTGTTTGTAGTGTTGATCATTTGTTCGATACTTGTGAGCATAATACAATCAAATACATTACAGTAAAATAAGTAAATTGACGAGTCAAAGAAAGAAACAGAGAGAAGTTGGCATCCAAAGCGTTTAAGAAAGCAATCGAAATATTTTGGTTTAGCGAATACAATTGGAAATGCTATGACGGGAATCTCGGTGTCTGAAATACAATGTGTTTAGGCAGAAAAATTGAAAACACCAGTTTAAGGTTCAGGTCCATTGGAAAGGAAATATCAGGTAAAGTAACTGTGTTAGTGGTCAGCAATCATCTTGTTTTTCTGTCGCGCTCGCTGATAAGATTTGACAATAATTAAGCCTATTGATTTGATAGGTATTCCCAACTTTAATAGTAAGAGTTTAAAGAGCCAGGTTAATAAGATAAACAAACAGGGATTTTTCCATTGAAAACATTCTTAAAATTGTTTTACAAACTCAAGATTCTTTTAAATAACGGTTGGGGAATTCCCTAGTTTTACAGTAGCTTTTGAAGTAAAAAAAAATCAAAGGTTTCAGTTTTTTCCCTATGATAATTTTCTAAAGTTTTAGGAAGTTACAATATTGGGTTACCGTCAGATGTCGAAAGACACTTAAGATTTATTAGGAAGTGCACATCTACATACTTAAGATTTATTAGGAAGTGCACATCTACATATGACACTTAGTACATTGACCTTGACCAGTGGTAAAACTTAAAAAAATAAGTAAGTCTATTGTACAGACGCTAAATCTTATCCTACTGATCTGCGTACACAAGCTGCATTTGACCTACTAGCAGATGTTCTCTGTGGTTTTACCAAACACAATTATGTTCATCAACTTGTAGAGGTCCTTTTTTCAAAGGTGATGGTTGTTTGGTTCTGGAGCTCTTTGTTAAGCTGCATGTAGAGGCTCAATCCAGGGGCTCTACGGAACTGCAGAGCAAGATTGATCTTCTTCAGCTGCAGCCCCCTGGGAAAGGTATAGCTGCAGGCTTCGGAGGGGAGGATGTCGCACTCATGGAGGAAGAGGTTTGAGACAAGCTTTTCAAACTCGTAGGGTGGTCGCCTTCGTGCCAAGAGACCCTGCTGGTGCAAGGAGAGCAACTCTTCCTGAACCGCTATATGCTCTGCGGCAAGAGGGCAATCATTTTGGGCCTGCTTTGGGTATCTTTTGGTCACTATCGAGTTCCCCCTTCGCAGCCCCTTTTCAACAAAGAGGTGCTGGTCATAGTCAATTAGCAGATCTTGCACGACCTCTTCCTTTTTCAGAAGCACATCCTAGAAGAGACCGGGGCTAGTGTAGTTGGCTGGGTCCAGACAATACTCAATGCAGACTTGTCTTTCAGAAGGTCTCATAAAGACTTACAGGAGGAGGACATCTGTGAGGTTGTAAAGGTCATGGTAGTCCTCCAGTACGTGGCAGCTGAAGGTCTGCCAGACTTCTTTTATGTGGGCCTAGTTCCTCTCGTTGATGCCTGAGCAAGACAGCTTGCTATGGAAGGCTTCTTTGGAGGGACCTGGGACTCAGTGAAGCACTCCTAATTATCCTTTTAATTGTATTAGTTGATGCCTTTGTGGTGCAAAATGGCATGTCTCTATTTGCAGGGCTTGTACTTTGCTGTTATGCAGAAGGCCTTGGGTTGGTTTGCTTCCACAAACTTTTCTAATGAGGTCAATAAAAACTGGGTGCTGTTAATGAACCCTGGCAGCCCGAGTGAGAAGAATATATATTTTTCTTTGTTATTGGGGATGCAGGTGATCCTTCCCTGTACTTTTGACAAGGCCTGCATTAGGAGATAGCAGCTACGGCCAGGGTAGTGGAAGATGACCGGTATGGTTGGGGTTCAGCCGCAGCTTGAAGTTGCAATCATTGTTGGCCGCCCTGCAGTACTGCACTGTGACATGGAAGTGGTCAAGGACAGTCTCCGACGAGAGGCTTCTGGTATATATGGCAGGTTGTGGCAGATTGATGGGCCTTGCACTCTTTTAGGGTCATCCGCAAGTCTTTAGGGGGTGGCAAGGATTTTAATGAGTAATCACGATATCAATGCGTTGCGTACCATATTGTACGAAATCAACTGTGCATGTGCATGTGTTCTGAAACGTTCTTTTTTAGAGTTAGTATTGAGATTAGGCACCTGAACCCTCGTTCCAACCTCGGTCATAAAAAATGACATCGTCCACTTATTTTTAACTTAAGCGTATTATAATGAGGTTGTAAACGGTGCACTCAGGTGTTTGGTTACGAATATAAGACTTTATGGGTGAAAATAAGTATATTTAAGTGAAATAATCATCTCGCTTCAGTGCCTGATTATTTTCCTCCAAAACAAGCTAATTGCTATCCCCGAGCTCTAATATAAGCAACCAAATTCCTCCACTTGCCGTTTATAACCGCTTATCACATACACAAGCCAAGTTTGTAATCTCTTGACAAAAATACGGGATTTATTCTCTGGTCGTTCTACATCAAGACAACCCGAGTCTATGTCATCAATTCTGGTGCATCGGAACTTTTTTCACGTTGACCTCCAAGTGTTCAAATGTAAACAAGCAATACATGGCGGCCATTACCCGCTGGCCTGTGCATACAATCTTACGTCCGAACAAAAAAAGTGGGTGGGTTTTGAAGACAAGGGAGGTTGAATAGGATATTGTAAAAAAAAACACATGTGAAAATACGAACGCAAACATTCCGAACGATCGGCATAGAAATATTTGGTGAATTAATAATGGTACCAAATGTATACTGGCAACACTTCTGGCGAAGGGCGTTGGGGCCGCTTGCTGTGGAATGCCGTGCCAGACCGTGGCGCCAACGGCAAGCTTTCAGTAGTCTGAGGGTAGAAATAAAATTGGCGTGTGTGAAAAGTAAGAAAAGTATGTTCAAAAATTTTGAGCAGTTATTAATCAGACTTGCCACGTTTCTGTATGTTTAAAACAGTGTGCAATTACGACGATATTTCATAGATTTTAAATAGAAAATGTGTCTATATCGGTTGAAAGTTAATCAGTTCGAGATCATGGACGAAGACTTCAACATTGCCGAGCTCTCCGCTCTCGCCGATGAACTCACAAACAACAAAATTTTCAAGGAGGCGCCACAGTTGGATCAAACTCAGCAAATTACCGATACGCGACTTTCACTCGCTCCGAAGAGAATGAATTTATTAGTCTTCAGAGGAAAAAAACATCTACACGGCCGTCACCCAGTTTACCGAGTACATTCGGTTTGCCGACCCTCTGGAGACCAGGCAAATCGAAGATATCCCGGCGAATGTTCTGGGTGACTACTTATCCAGTTTCTTTCTCAGCACACGTCAGAAAAATGGCCGTGAATATGAGCCAGATACATTAACTAATTATCAGAAAGGCATCGACCGTTATCTCCAAGAAAATAACTACGGACTTTCCCTTTCGAGAGATAATGAATTCAAGCGTTTTCGTAACGTTTTGGCAGCAAAGCGTTCAGAACTAAAAAACAAGGAAAATGAAACAAGCCACATGCTGCCGAAGCATTGACGGAAGACGAAGACAAGATCATTGGCGAGAAGAATATTATTGGAGTACATTCCCCCAAAGCACTTCTGTATGCTGTTTGGCTGAACAACACCAAACTGTTCGGCTTCCGCAGCGGCCAAGAAAACCGTTCACTGAAATGGGGAGACATAAAAATCAAGCACACGGCAACAAAACTCGCGTACTTAGAGTTTAATGAAAGAGCTACGAAAACAAGATCGGGGCAAGTCGGAAAATCTCCACGTCCGTTCAATGCCAAGATGTTTGCTACACCAGACAATCCAGACGCTTGTCCCGTCGAAACATTCAAGGAGTACGCTCGTCACCGTCCCCAAGATTTCAGCTCCGATGACCACCCGTTTTACCTGGCGATTATTTACAAACCCGACGCCGATGTGTGGTTCAAACGCCAAGCCATGGGTGAAAATAAATTAACCACCATCGTTCAGTCAATCGCGGAGGAAGCTGGCATTCCCGGGAAAAAACAACCATAGCATACGGAAGGCTTGTGTCTCACGACTTTTACACGCTGGCGTACCTCCAACTCAAGTCCAGCAGTTGTCCGGACATTCTTATGTACAAAGCGTGAACACATACGGAGTGGCATCACTCGACCGACAACGCAAAATATCCGACATATCCAGAGCTGCGGCAAAGCAAAGCCTTATCGATGGCCAGACCGGTTAAGGCCTTCGGTACCACGCCGGCGTCATCTCATGTACATGCGACCTCACCATGTGTTACCAGCAGCACCACATCAGGATTTCTTAACGGGGCATGTATTTATGTCGGAACGTTTACATTCAACATCACATCGACAAATAACACTCAGCGCCAGTCGCCCGGTTTCCGCTCCTTCGAAAGCCCGGTACACAAGCGTTACAGGAGAGCAATAATTTATGATTCATCAGACAGTTCACAAGAGCAAATTTAAACATTGTATTGTTGTTAGTGTTAAGAAGTATACACATTCCGGTTTTCACAGTTTCATGTTAAATTTATTGTACATTAATTGCTTTTTCAAGTTACAGAGTTGTAAACACAAACGACTTTCTCGTTAGGGGGCTAGGTCAAGCGTTCATTGTAATTAAAGTTAAACTTTCTTTGAAAGGTATACGCACGCGTGTAGTTATAATGTTTGAAATAGATATGCAAGGTTAATAACCGTGACAAATACGTATACACAGAAATCAATGCAAATGACTACCTGTCTTCAGAAATCGCCGATATCCAAGTAAATGTCAGGAGGTCCATTGTTAGGCTCCATCGCGTCAACTTGTCTTGTAGTTGTGTACACCATGGCGGTACTAGAAATGAGACTCCACATGTGCATGTACCAGGCTAGCCCTTTCCCTTATAGTTAATATAGGGTCATCTCTCTTTGAAAACGGATCAAACTAGTCTAAGATTATTGTCTAAACTAAGCAAAACACTGCTTATTCGAAAGCGAAAAGCCTGTAAACTAGTCCTGTAGACATTACATCAAAGTTCATCCATAGCAGACACGCCAGACCAAACATCCAGTCACGTGACCGAACAAGAGCGAATGATTGACAATTGGTATACCGAAAAATAGTTCCAATCTGAATATACGAAAATAAGTTGCTAAGGTATTATTTTTCGTAAAACACTAAAAACGTCGCTTGTGTATGTCATAAATATATTATTCCCCAATATTTTTCTTCGTTCAGCTGGCGGAAATACTCGTGACGTAATGACCGTGTCACCACTCGTCTTCGACTCGTGGTGACACGGTCATTACGTAACTCGTATTTCCCCCAGCTGAACGAAGAAAAATACTAGGGAATAATATATAATTACATTTGATTGTTATCTTAAATATCATTCCCGGGTAACAGTTACTAGATTGAAGATCAGTGTGTGTGATAAGCATAAAGCTCTTTCAGATTTTCAAAGTACTGACACATTGATTACCAATACCTACTAAGATTTCTTAAATCACATTTCTGTTTTTCTTTCCATGCTGCTATCTTATACGATTGTTTTCTGACTCATAGCCTAACTGTATTTGATACTTTGATAAAGATAAGAATAGTTGTTTGCTATCCATTCCAAAGTCATCACCTAGATGCCATGGAACTTCATATTCTATATCTCGATTCCAATGATTATTACTTTGACTTATGACGCCTCAAACACTTCATTATATGAGAACTCCCCCAGCCTTCGTTTGCACTACGGGGATTTTTATTCTTGCGAAATTCATCATGACTGACCAGTGACACATTGGCGTACATGGTAAATACATTAGCCACCAGAAGCATCTGTCTCAAAATAATAAAGCTTGTAATCCCGAATTTTATAGTCAAAGAACTGGGCTCCTTTCTGAGCATCAAGTTCATCAACCTTTCTTAAGGCGCTAACATATTCTTGCTCTTGGGTATATAGAATTTTCATCTAGAATATGCGAAATGGTGGAAGAAATGTGGCATCATTTCATGTAATGTTTGAATTAATATAAGAAACTGCATTTACGTTTTGTCAATATTATTATATATATAATAAGAAGAAGAACAGAGTGCATTACTAGAGGGTTATAAGTGCTCTAATTTGAGTAGAAAGTGTCGATATCGTTATCGCCAAAAGCACTTTTATGATACGTTCTCATCTAAATAATGCTAGTCTTGTTGACATAAGGGGAAGGCTCCATTAACTTGGATGGTACCTGAAACCCGAGTTGCTGCCTGTCACCTCGGGTGACAAACAGAAGACTTTTAATCCCCAAAGGTGTTAATGTTCCATTGTTGCGTTTATCTTATCCATCTGGTGCTTTGATAGGAACATCAGGGCTGTAACGACTCACTCATTACCACGGGCACACACATATGCTTGCACATGGAACTGTGCTGACAGGAAAAAGTGAACTACCCACTTTTCAATGCAAGTAATCTAGTTTCTTCTTTAATTTAGGCTCTAAACTATGTTTTAGAAATATGGTGAAACAAAACATCGTTCTTCGTTCATTTTCGTTCAAGTTTCCTATTTTCGGACGCTTCACTTCAGTAACGCGCATTGATCATATATGCAAATGTGATCAGAACAGCATGGAACGTTCTTTCCACGTGTCCACCTTTTTCATGCACATGCAAACAACGTAACGTGTCCTTTCTCCAAGAGCTGTGCGTATCCTGTGACATCTCCGATAGAAAGAACAAAATCAATGAATTACTAGCCAGAAACCGTTTGTAACAGTGTGGCAACTCTTACGTATAAGAAAGGAGAAATGGTAGAGAGTTGACGGGGCCGGGCCGGTAGACGGTAGCACGAGTAATTGACTGTGACACAGAGCCAGAAGACAATGGAAAAATTTCAGTGACTTTCCCAGGGTGGAGTAGAAAATTCAATATGACTGTGTCTCCCGAAGTCAAAAGACAAAGTGCTCTTGCGCAGAAAATCAAAGTTTTTAAGCGTAGACTTTGCCTTCCGCTTAACCGCAGCCCCCTCCACAAAACGCGATGTCAATCGACTTGAATATTGACACTATGATCGACCATGGATGGATTGACATGGCGTTTCAATAGTATGAAAAATGAGACTCAGTAACTTTTGGTCGCTTTACATTTGATCAAAAACCTACCAAACCCATCAGACAAGGCCCTACTCTTACGCAGAAAACCAAAGCTCTCCAGCGCCAACTTTCTCTTACGCGTTTGAGACTTTCTTCTCTTTCGCGTTTTAGACAAACAATCGTCGGCTTTATTTTGAAATGGTGGGCAATTTGTGGGCTTAACGTCAGTCCAATGGTAAGCTACACCCGATGTGAACGTCGGAATAATTCGGGCTGTATTCGGGAAAGCAAGGTCGACCTCGAAAGCGATTCCCAGTACAGTACACGTTCGCAGATCGCGGTACTACAGGCTGATACTAGATAGCAACAAGTTCGCCGCGTAAATTGCTAGACTTCGTATAGCCACATCGGCTCTTCTGAAATGTTATCTCCGGCTTGCAAGGCAACAAAAATATCAAAATATTATTATCAAAACCAGAATTTCAGGACTAGAGAACGAAACATTGCTGAAAAGTAGTCGGCCGAAATACGGAAGTAGCCGGTCAATTTGGCCGGCATCCTGCTAAAAATGAACACGCTGCAAACAGAGAGGCTTGTTGCGATGGATAAGTAGCCTTTGGCTTTTTAAGCGGAAAAATAAGTGTGTTCATTGATAATTCAAAGACTGGCCATGGATCCGTTGACACCAAAGTTTGCTCGTGACTTTCATTGCATTGTATGCACCTTTCCGCAATGCCACTCATTCAGTCTGAACTGAAATTGAAAGAGTACGTTTTAGTAAAAGTCCTGTTTTGTTTTGCTGATATTGCTACCGTACTTTCTTTTATAGGGTTATAACATTCATACAAAGCAAAAAATCTTCAGTTTGTCTCCTTTCGATCGTACAGATATATTGTGTAACAGGAAAACTTTAGTTCAAAGGGCAATGATCTTTTTGAACGTACCATCAACGAGCTTAAATTATTTTTTGTATGCAAAATCAGCGTACGTTAATTAACTGCGGGTATTGTTTAAACAGCATTTTATTGAAAGGGATTCTATAGTACCATTGTTTTTGTAAACTCTTCATGCAATTTTATGAACTAAATGATGACCTCAAAGTAACAGCAAGTGTTGGACGGCACTTTAAATACCGGTCGGAAATCCTGAGTGCGACCGGCGTGGGCCATGCTAAAAGTAGTTCCGGCAGTGCTAATGTTTTGTTTTCACTAAAATATAATCTGTTCGCATATGTTGACATAGAGATGAATCCTCTGATAACCAACTCGGGTTAGTTGTGTACTTCTAAGTTAATGGAGCGTTCCCCTAATGACATTGATATTATAGCTCCCTAAGGAAAAACGTAATAGAGAACCAAGTTTCCATAAAGCCAAATGACCATAGTCTCTAGAATGTGGTTGGATTTGAGCCTTAAAATAAAATTGATATAGCACTTCGTCACTAGTGTAGCCACTTCAAATGCATTAGTTTAGAGACAGGATACAGAAAAAAACAAGGAGCTGTCATCGATATCATGCGTGGGCAAGTGCGTCATTTGGCGAATAACAATAAATTTAAAAGCAAGTTGCTCTGCTCAGTAAGCAGCTTTTTAAGGGACAGTTTTTAATGTGTCCCTACTACATTAAAAATATACGAAAAAGGATGAAATTTATGACTACTAAAATGTTGTGTTTTTCGTCTTTGAGTAAAACATAATCAGTATCACGGGTGGTCTATTGTGCCGAGGGAAAACCTACAGTAAAAATATTATCTTCTGGAAATTTAGTTCCTAACCTATTAGAAAATAAATATTGTAAGAAATACCTGCAGTTGTTCTCTAAGGAAAAGCTTTATAACTTCAAGAAGTTTTCAGAGTAAAACTCACAATGAGTTTTAGAATAGCTGCTACTGTCCTTTCAGCTTTAACTAGTGTTCATGGATTTTTTCTCAATCACCACCAGTTACCTCTCGGAAACCAACTCAATGACGACTAGTTTTCACCCCAACCCCCGCAAGGCAAGGTTAAACGATAAATCTCTCAGCTGCTATGAGTGAATCCATTGTAATTCCTCTCCATCGAAAAACTGCTCAGAGTTTGAACCTCAGGCTGTGATATGAATCCCTAACAACCTCCCGTAAGGAGTGGCAGACAGCCATCTTTTCATGCATTAAATCACCTCGCTATGCTGCTGTTCAGTTATTGATTCTTGCTAATTGTACTCGAATTTCTTGTGCTCGCTCATTTTGCTTTTGAGTTTTCTAACTTGAAAGGCCCAATGCTTCTCAGTACAATTAAATATTTATAAGATCAGTATCTGTAGCAGGTTTCATCGAATGTAATGCCGTAATTTTGGAGTAATATCACTAATTGCAAAGATCATTAAATTTGCAAATGAACCCTGAATTAACTCCTCACAACTAAATGCTTTACACCGCAATTATATATCTGTCGCATCAGTATCTGCAGCCAATTTCATCAATTTGGTGAAGTTATGTCGGAGTTATATGACTAATTACAAAACCTCATAAAATTTC
The DNA here is from genome assembly GCA_001465055.1 of Ptychodera flava. Classification (NCBI taxonomy): domain Eukaryota; kingdom Metazoa; phylum Hemichordata; class Enteropneusta; family Ptychoderidae; genus Ptychodera; species Ptychodera flava. The sequence continues at coordinate 38,007 of LD345123.1, read as the reverse complement.
CAATTAGCTATTTAATATTATATAAGGCTAAGCCCCTGGTGTCACGCCAAGGGTTAAGATTGGCAATGTTATTTGTATTGATTCATGATAAAATGTAATTAATTGTTACTTCATAAACGTTTATATGACAACTATGCCCGGTTTCCCTCTGATGAAAGCAGTTCACGTACGGTAAACGACGTCAAACCCTGCAGCAGTGCAGGTATAGATTTTCTGTAACGTGTAAAATTTTGGACAAAATCGGCAATTTTTACAATGATAACAGCCTATTGCGTTCAACAAGGGGCGTATTATGCAATCACTGTCATTGCAATGGTAACCGCACTGCCCACCTTCCACTTGCAAGCTGAAAACGTTCCGTCTAAAAACTGGCAATTTTTGAATCTAATTATTGACACAGAGGGCGCTTTTCTATCCCAGCATTCTTTGCGTATGCCCCCCCTTCATATGCACGACAGTTTACTCCCTTTATCTATATTTACGATATTTTGTATCAGCGACAAGGTGCATATATATATATAACATTTACTGGCTAATAAAGGAGGTATGTTTTATAAATGGCATGTTATATAATAGTAAGTTGTTTCGTATTTGTTTATTTACAAGTACTAAAAAAAAATGGCGGCGCCCATGAAAGAAGGGTACACTTCCGGTTACTCGCACAGTATATTTTAAATACGCGCATGCGTAGTCAGTAAGCCGCTGGCGCGACTATTAACTTGACACTGCCAAATGTTTGTGAGTACAATTAGATATTTATTATATCAATATCTGTACCAGACTTCACTGAATTAAATGCCGTAATTTTTGAGTTATATACCTAATTACAAAGGTCATTAAATATACAAATGAACCCTAAGTTGACACTACTGAGTACTTTACACCACAGTTAGATATCAGTCAGATCAGTATCGGCAGCAGCATTCATCAAATTGTTGAAGGTTTATAAGAGTTATATGACTAATTATAAAACTTCGTAAAATATGCAAATGAGCTATTTATTAACTTGACACTGTCCAATGCAACCTATTATAAATAGATGTATATCAGATCAATATTTGTTGCACGTATCATCAAGTTTGGTGCAGAACTTTTAGAGTAATGTCAGTAATAATAAAAGTTCATTAAATATGCAAACGAGCAGATAATTTACATGATACTCACAGTATCATCATTATGTTCTGGGTTTGTCATATGTGAAAAGTTTCATAAAATTTTGTGCGGTATTTCTTGATTTATGCCTACACTGCCTTTGTCGTCTCCATAGGGAATCCATTGTGCGGCAAAATTTATATTGCATAACTTAATTAAGGTAGTATGCACCTCGAAAGTGAAAAACTTTAACTTTTTCTCTAACTTTCCTCAAAAAATCGTTCTATCAGTCTCTTTCAAAATCAAGAAATACCAGATATGAACTGAATATGCGCACGTGTTTTACAACAGGTTCATTAATAGTAGTACCCTTCACAGAACAATAAGATAAATGTTATCACTAAATGTAGCAGGTTTTTTTTTTCAACTTCGCACAGTACTCTCAGAGTTTCATCACAAATTGCAAAACTTTATTTGATATGCAAATGAGCTGTTAATTAACTTGACACTGCTCAATGCTTCGTGGGACTACTAGATATCCATCACATCAACTTTTGTAGCACATTTTATTAAATTTAGTGCTGTAATTTTAGAGTAATGTCACTAATTACAAAATTCATTAAATATACAAATAAACCCTAAATTAACTTGACACTGTTCAATGATTCATAGCACAATTAAATATTTATCACATAAATTTCTGTAGCACGTTTCACAAAATTTGGTGCCGTAATGTCAGAGTTCTATACCAAATTACAAAGTTTATTAAATATGCAAATGAACCCTTAATGAACTTTACACTACTAAATGCTTTACAACACAGTAAGATATCTGTCAGATCGGTATATGCAGCAGTTTTCATGACGTTTGATGCAGCTATTTCGGAGTTATATAACTAATTATAAAACTATATGAAATATGCAAATGAGCTAATTATTAACTTGACAATGCTCAATGCTTCTCGGTACAATTTGATATTTATCAGATCAACATCTGTAGCAAGTTTCTTCAAATGTAACGCTGTAGTTTAAGAGTAATATCACTAATTTCAAAGTTCATTAAATATGCAAATGAACGTTAAATTAATTTCACACTACTAAATGCTTTACACTTCAGTTAGATATTAGTCAGCTCAGTATCTGCAGCAGATTTCATCACATTTGATGTAGTTATATCGGTGTTATATCACTAATCACAAAACTTCATAAAATATGCAAATGAGCTATTTTTTTACTTGACACTGCCAAATGCTTCTAAGTATTATTAGATATATATCAGATCAATATTTGTTGCAAGTATCATCAAGTTTCGTGCAGGAATTTCAGAGTTATCTCACTAATAACAAAAGTTCATCAAATATGCAAATTAGAAGATAATTGACATGACACTCACAGTGTCATCATAATGTTCTGAGACTGTCATCTGTAAAAAGTTTCATGAAATTTGGTGCGGTATTTCTTGATATAAGTCTACACTGTCATAACTGTCTCCATAGGGAAACCATTGTACGGAAAAGACAATATTGCATAACTTCATTAATATGTTAGCCACACTATCGAAAATCTAATCAGTTCTTGCAAGTAGCATATATTACCTGTGTCTCGAATCTGATTTGAATCACCACAAATTTTCTATCTTTTTTTGTGAAAATGGTTGCGACGTCTTTTTGTTTCGACAGTTGGGCGAGCAACATTCCTCTCAGTAGAAATTAGAAATATGCCAATAGTTCGAAATTTCATAACGAGAAAATCGCGCCGGTGTCTGCTCTGCCCGGTTTGGAAACGTGAGCTTGTTTTGTAAATTCTATGCGGACACAGAGGGAACGTGATGCGGGTAATGCACGTACAGTTTAGAATGATGTCGTGATTTACAATGTAAACACAATGTTGACCCAGCATTTGTTTTTCAATCTGTACCGGAGCTAATCAGAGCATATATAATTTGTCTCGATCAACTGAACTTTTATTGGCGGACTGCTCATGAAGTGAGTCGAAGTCCAGGGTCGAAATCAATCTCCCTTGAAAAGTATGCGATATTTCACAGAACAAATTCATGTCAGTATAGCTTTAAAATCATTGCAATTGAATTGATATTAGGTAATTATAAACTTATGCAATAAATTTAAAGAAACCAAAATTGAAAATGATAAATTGTCACGTGTCTCTCTCCGGGCAGGAAGCTGAAAACGCGGTGACGATTGCGCAACCAAAAGAGAGGACAACACGATGTCATCGGACTTGGCATACGCAGCCAGCCATTTCTTCGCTTGGCAATCAAATTTTAACTGGTACACTACAGTGCACAGTTAATACGCTAGTTTGTATTTAGCAAGAAGATTATCCCCAGATTTAGCTCGGAATGACAGTTGTGTAAATAAAGCCTAACGCTTACGCCGCGAACTGGCCGTTTCAGTGTTCATTTTCTTCAAATTTTCACGTCATGTATCATTTCATTCATACCACAAATTCAGACAATTGTGTAAAAAGTCCTGTACTTCATTATGGGCTGGGAATTTCCACCAAAAATGTGAGCGAACCGGAATTTTAGCTGACTTTGTGCGACTCCAAGGGTCGCATACACATTTCTGCGATTTACTCTGTTCCGGTTTTGGCAATGTATCGCAACTTCTGCAGAGTGTAACTTGGCGCCGCGTTGACGGATTAGCGTTATCTTTGCACAGGTTGTAGTTAGTGACTGTTTCTCCAAAACCGTGTCTCAGAATTCCGATAATGTTCCAAAAACAAAAGATATCGTGACAAACGTAGACAGAAGCCGTTAATTTATTCAGAATCCACCACTTCTCACTTTCAAGGCTAATTGTGCAAAAACAAAGCGGAGTATCAGAAATCCAAGACACGGTTTTTACACACCTTATCCTGCTATCGATTGCAGTAAACAGCTTACCAATGGCCATCACCCTCTCGTACTTACACTTTTTAAGTGAAAAAACTCAAAAACACACATTTTTGAGCAAAACAAACACATGCAAACAGGTTTTGAAATATTCTTACAATATTTATAATCTTCAATTGTCTAGCTACCCAAACATATACTACATGTCGGGTTAAATATTCATTTTAATGGTGAAAAATCAGGTTAAAGAAAAGTGTCTGCGAATGTGGGTCTCCCCCTTAATTTAATGATATTTTAAAGATTTAGTTTTCTGCGACCATTACAGAAGTGTTGCCCCTAGTGTTGTCTGAAAGAATGCACTGCATGCTGGAGAGAATGGAGCTGAAATTCGTGGAAGAATTAATACAAATTGCTATTTAAGGTTATCGCTAATGGTTAACGAAAAAAATACTTGAGAGAGGATTTCACAAAAGAAAAAAGTCAAGAGTTTGAAAAACAAGGAATTCGAGCAGACCTCAAAATATTTTGTTGTTGTTAGTTACAACATAATAGTTTTTTGTTCGATATAATAATTAGAGGGAGATGTACCATTTTATGAAAGCCGACTGTGAAAATCTAAAATCTAAAATCTTGCAGCTATTCCTTGGATCGATTTACTGACAGCTGCTATCGTTGATGACTGTGTGGAGACTTGTGTATGATTGAATTATGCCAGCTATTAAAGACCATGTGCCGCAAACCAAACTTCGTCGCCGCATCCCTACCTGGTATGATGCAGAGCTTATTTAAATTTTAAAATTTAAAGTACTTAGACATCGTGCCGATAGACGTATACCTGTGCCTTAGAATATAGAACTTTTCAAGCAGGCTCGTACCTCATTCCAGAAACCGGCGAAATTGATATACAATGATTATGTTGCATCTGTTGCAGCAGATGTTAAGTGCAACCCCAAGCGATTTGGAGTTGGAAAGACATGAAGCCTGTGACGAGCAAGCTCAGGCCGATATTTTCAATACCTTCTTAGAAGTTCGAACTTTTAGCCCTAAATGAAAATAAGGCAATCGGTGATGATAATTTGCCAGCGATAGTTTGAAAAAAATGTGCTGATTCACTTTCCATTCCACTAACTTTCATATATAGTCGGTATATCCATGAGATAGTTTTCCCGAAAAAGTGAAAGAAAGCTTGGGTTGTACCTTTACACAAGAAGGGTATAAAAACTAACGTTAGAAATTATCGCCCAGTGTCCCTCTTGTCAATTGTCCGAAAATGTGTGAGAAGATGATCTAAAGGCATGTATATAACCGTGTAAAGCGTGTTTTGTCTGAAGAACAGCATGGTTATTTTGCCTTGGCGATCATGTGAGTCCAATCTATCTGTCTTGCTTAATGAAGCTCGTATTGCTGTTAATGAGGCAAGACAGTTGGCTGTTATATACAGATTTTTCCAAAGCATTTAGTTTACAAACTTAGTAAGTATGGAATACAAGACGCCCTCCTTGACTGATTTAGTAGCTACCTAACTTCTGGTTTAGTAACTACCTAACTGATAGATCCCAGGAAGTTAAAGTTGAAGGGTGTAGATCAGACCCTGTCTTAGTTAAGTCAGGGGTTCCGTAGGGGTCGCAACTGGGACCACTATGTTTTATTCTGTATTTAAATGATATATTTGGTAATTTTAAATCAGGCTCCTTAGGCTTTGCAGACCATTTAAAGTTGTATAAGATAACATGTAGTGTGAATGACTGTTCAATGTTACAAGAAGATATCAATTACTTGTCCACATGGTCTGGGAAATTGGAAATGCACCTTAATTATGCCAAATGTGTAGTACTTCGTCTTTCATTGTAAATATTACCAATTGAGAGAGATTATAATATTGATGCTCACAACTTGAAGACTGTTTATAGTTACAGTGACCTAGGCGTGACACTAGACACAAAGTTAACTTTTTCAACTCACATTGTTTCCATTGTCAATGATGCTCGAAGACTACTTTGCATGCTAAAAATGTTTGGCAAACGGTTGTCGGTGGATGCATTGCTCGTGGTTCGCAAAACATTCATTAAAACTAAACTCGACTACGCATCAGTTGATTGGAACAGCATTGACAAAGTGTACTCAGACAAACTAGAAGCTTTACAGCGTACCTTTATTAAATATTTGTGTTATCTTGTGAAAGTGAGGTTTGATGATTGTTCATCTGATGATCTGAGTGTTATGTTAAATTTACCAATGCTGTCTAAAAGGCGCACTTATTTTGACCTTGTGTTTCTTCACAAATCAATTAATGCCCTCTTGATTGCCAACCAATTTTTTATTTTACACATTCCTGGGCGATCAAATAGACAGAAAAGGACATTTCATCTACCTGATGATAGAGTTAAATTTACCAGCAATTCACTTTTTCATCGCATTTCAAAGCTATATAACAGTTATTTATCAATGTCGGCCAATTTTTAATATTTCTGTTTCGAGTTTTAAAAGAAAAGCTAACAACGTTTGTTCTAAATTTTTTACTTTGTCCTCGTTTTGCATGTAATTTGCTTTAACTAGATTATAGGTTACCCCGTGGCACATGGAGAAAACTTTTTTACATTTAATCGAATTAAGTGAGGTGAAGATTTGATGTCAAGTAGATCTTATAAGTACCCAGGAGCAGTGCCATTTAATGCCTAGTACGTAAACAGAAGAATTTTGTATTGGATCCAGCATGTACCAGTAACAAACGAAACCCCGTAAGTGCAGAGGTGATATGGTCACATCTCCTTATCCTTGGCGAAATCCTAGCTGCAGTGTTTTAGCATGTTGGAGTGGCTTGATGTGCTTGGAAGGTTATCCAAACAGGGGAGCGTTACAGTATTCTAATTTTGATGAGATTAAGGCATGCATGACTATCTGACAGGCTGTGTAATGAGGTTTTGACGGATGTGACCAATTTTCTTGTAATGATAGTAAATGGCTTTGCATGTGGTGGCAATATGCTTCCTGAAGGTGATAAGATATCAACAGTCACTCCGATATTACGGTCTGAACTTACAAGCTGTAAAACAGACGAGCCAATGTTGATTGAATCCACAACGGGGAAAGCTCCATTAAATTAGGAATACCATCCTACTTAGTTATTACAGGATTGACCTCTATGTCAACATTTGCAAACAGATTATATATATATATATATATATATATATATATATATATGTGTGTGTGTGTGTGTGTGTGTGTGTGTGTGTGTGTGTGTGTGTGTGTGTACTATCACCACTGTGTAAATATACATTTGTAACAGTGATGACTAGTTCTAGAAAGTCCCTGAAGTCCAAAGATGAACAGTTCCTAAATCTTATAGTATTTGGCAGAATCCTTCATTCATAATACATAAAATTGACAATCACTGAGAAGGACTTTACGATCAACAAGTAACAAGTCATCGTTAATGACACAGTCCCGACTTGTTGATTGGTAATGTGATTAAAGTTCCTCGGAGAGCGAGGACACAGTCCTCTTCATTAACTTGGTCTGTGATTAAAAATACTGCAATACACATGAGGCTTAATGTCCGAAAATGAGCTCCATGGTGATGAAAACGAAAACCAATCTTGGCTGCTACCCTCATAACTAAAAAAAAGGTTCAAGTAGTAATCATCCGACAGGATGTTGTAAATCATTTCTCAATCAATATTAACACTGGCAGATTATCACTTGTATTACCCGTACCACATTTCATCACCTAGACATTACCCTTATTATAAAAATTCATCAAAAGCAAATAAGCAATTAATTTATGCAATACTGGCATATGTCATTGTGCGATATTAAAACTTTGTGTGAAAAACTTCTGTACAAAATGTCATCAAAATTGGCACAGTCACACCAGAAACAGCGCTCATATCGCGAATCATGCAAATTAGCACTAATTATAAATGCCACACCAATATAAATGGAGTTGCATATGTATGTCATAGTGTAGTATCCTTCTACCAAGTTTAAAAAGAATTAGCACAGGCAAATCTGAAACATCTGCATTGATGAGCCCCTATGCTTGGACGTAGCATTATTCTGTATTATCTCTCAATTGGCCATTCTTGAGCCCCTGTGGATGAATACTCGAGACCCTGTGAATAGATAACAAATACAGGAAACAGACCGGCCGCCACACAGCCATTCTTGATCGGATCATTACAAAATTCGACGTGCACATACTTTACATATGGATTAATAAGGTACCAACTTTCAATGCAATCGTTGTGAAATTTACATGGACGGCGCACGGTCGTCCAAAATAGGAAACAAAATGGCCGCCATGCGGCAATCTTAGACCGGATGAAAACAAAAATCAATATGCATATGTATAATGTACGGACTGATCTCTGAGAGGAATCTCTCCCAGCATCACTGAGAAGTTTGCGTAAACGTACGCATTGACATCAAATACAGGAAACAAAATGGCTGTCAAGCGGCCATATTGGACTGAATCACAAAAAAAGTCAATGGTCGCGTATGTATGACATAGATAATAATCCTTGTACCAAGTTTGAATTAAATCGCTCAAGACATCTCTGAGATATTTGCGTGAAGGACGGACAGACACACGGACGGACGCATGGACGGACGGACGGACACGACCAAACCTATAAGTGCCCCGGACGATGTTCATTGGGACTAACACATCCCTAAAATACCATTAACAAGTCATCGTTGATGACACAGTCCCCACTTGTTAATGGGTACTTTGATTACAAGTCCTCAGAGAGGATAGATTCCGCTTTATTAATTAGGTCTGCAATAAGAATATTTTGATACAGATGGCGCTCAATAGCCAAGAATGAGTTCCATGGTGATGAAAACATAAAACCAATGTAAGCCACCATCCTAAAGGACACTAAATGAGTCAACTAGAAATTAATCGACAGGATGTTGCTAAACATTTTTGTAAACTATTCTAACACTAACAGATTATCACCGGTACCATATTTCATAAAGTTTGATGCAGTATTTACAACACTATCAGATCAACATCTGTATCAAGTGTCATCAAATTTGACGCTGTATTTGTGGATATGTCAGTCTAATTAGGAAAGTTCACTACATATGCAATTACAAATTAATTAAAATTGACACTGATATATGTCTTTTTCAATTTTAAAGCAATGTGAGCTTAACATCTGTACAAAGCTACATAAAATTCGATGCAGTATTTCTTGAAATATCAGCCTAATGACGAAACTTCAATAATTGACATGATATTGCTATATGACGTGAAACAAATTGACGAGCATAAGTATGAAATAGGTCAATGTCCTTGTACCAACTTAGCCGGCTATTGAACCACTCTTTTTTGGGAGTGGAGATTTAGCCGAGCGGTTCTGTCTGTGGCCTCTCAGCTAGGCGACTGATACCGTATGTTGTGGGTTCGAATCCGATTGAAAACTAGCCGTATTTTCTAACCTGGATTGGTAACACTGCTGGTGGACAGAATTGTCCCCGAGGTTATCGTTCGCCCAGTTAAAGCAATGAAATTCGTTTCTTTGCTTCGATAAAGTGCGTATGTGCGATGTATGATAGTGAGCATACGTGTGTGAGTGCTTCACGAACTCTACAACGTGTTGAGCGGTCTCAGTCAGAAAAATGTAACAACTTAGCCGGCTATTGAACCACTTTTTTGGGGGGTGGAGATTTAGCCCAGCATTTCTGTCTGTGGCCTCTCAGTTAGGCGACTGATGCCGTATGTTGTGTGTTCGAATCCGATTGAAAACTAGCTGTAATTTCTAACCTTGATTGGTAACACTGCTGGTGGACAGAATTGTCCCCGAGGTTATCATTCGCCCAGTTAAAGTGATGAAATTTGTTTCTTCGCTTTGATAAAGTGTGTATGTGCGATGTATGATAGTGAGCATGCGTGCGTGAGTGCTTCACGAACTCTACAACGTGTTGAGCTGTCTCAGTCAGAAAAATGTAACAACTTAGCCGGCTATTGAACCACTCTTTTTTGGGAGTGGAGATTTAGCCGAGCGGTTCTGTCTGTGGCCTCTCAGCTAGGCGACTGATGCCGTATGTTGTTGGTTCGAATCCGATTGAAAACTAGCCGTATTTTCTAACCTGGATTGGTAACACTGCTGAATTGAGCACTCTGATTGGTCAATCAACAGTAGATAGTTTTTAAATTGGAGATATCACAGGATAGGGCACCGTAGCTCTTGGAAGAAAAAAACTAGCACATATTTGCTGTTGGTAGCTTTTGCATGAATAAGCTTTACATGTGGACAGAATGTTGCATACTGTTCTTGTCATGTTTGCATATGATCAATACACCTTACCGAAGTGAAGTGTCCGATAATAGGAAGCAGAATGAAAATGAAGACAACGAAGGACGATATTTTGTTTCACCATATTTCTAAAACTTAGGCACGAGTGGAAATTTGAAAAATACATAACTTGACATTGAAAAATGAGTAGTTCATTTTTTTACGTTAACATAGTTCACGTGCAATCATATGCATGTGTCCGTCGTATTGAGTGAGTTGTGACAGACTTGACGTTCCTATCATAGTACCAGCTGGATAAGATAAACGTAACAATGGAACAATACATCTTTGAGATTAAAAGTCTTCTGTTTGTAACCCGAGGTGGTCAGTAAGGACCCGCGTTTCCGGTACCATGCAAGTTAATGCAGTCTTTCCCTAATACGACGGGAAGAAGTATTCGGGCAGCGAGAAGGACACATGTATTACCATCATTTAGTTGAAGATTATTTTGAGTCATCCACGATTTAATTTCCTGAATGGCTATTTCCATCTTCCTCACTGCTGATGATGTGTCATGTCGTGTGAAGAATTGGTATATCTGGCTGTCATTGGCGTACTGATAAAAATCTAGATTGTGATGTCTGATGAGCAAATAAAGTTGAGAAATATAGATGCAGAATGACAGTGGTCCTAACACAGAGCCCTGCAGTACTCCGCAATTCAGGCGTTGAGGTCCTGAAGTGCTGCCAAAATGGATATTGATAGGTATCTGTTCTTGAGGTATTGTGAGAACCACTGCAGTTGGATGCCTGTAATGCCAAGTTTTGACAATCTGGACATCTTTATGTCATGTTAGATGGTGTCGAATGGATCCAACAGATCCAACAGAACGAGAAGTACACATTTGCCTCCATTTTCTGCCCTGCATATCATCGTTGACTTTTACAAGTGAAGTTTCAGTTCTATGATTTATCCTGTATGTGATTGAAAAGGTCCCAGCAGCGAATTTGCCGACAGATATTAGGTAAGCTTCAAAGGTAAGTTTGAAACACTTCTGTAATTCTTTAAGGTATTGGGTTCTAGTGAAGGTTTCTTGAGTATTGGAATGACGATCGCATACTTGAATGAATAAGGAACAACATCGTTAGTGAGAGACAAGTTTGTGATGGCAGTCATTACAGGTAAAATATGTTTGTGGCACCGTTTCGGCAATGAAGTAGGGATAATCCTGCTGATGTCCTTCCCTGTCGTGGACCTGAAATCCGACAGTTTAGAAGAAGTGATGATTTTTAAGAAGTCGAAGTTAGTTGATGACTCTGCAGTGTCTAGGCCTGAACGGGTGTCCCTAAGTTTCTTAAAAAAGTAATGGCTGCTTTGTTCCACAATATCACTGACTGGAATGAAGTTCGGCAGAGAGTTATGTTGTGAGTTACAGGTCAAGGTAGAAAACATTTAGAATAGAGCTTTCTGGTCATTTGAGTTTTCTAGTGCGAGGTTATTGTTATGTAGGTCATTTCCCCACAACTCATGAGCTGAGTTTAATTAGTCTAGAACATTCTCAAGGTCGACCTTACAACCTTGAATCCTCTAAGTCATGTTTGGAAGGGAGATAATTTTAGAACAGTAATTAGCATGTCAATAAAAGTTCTATTTTGTTTTTATTTTCTCTAATATAATCACGTGAGTATAAATATGGGACTTGCACAACTTGCAATCAGACATTTGGGATCGTTTCTCTTTTGTGTTACTTAGGAACTTTGAAAACTCGAGCAGTATTTATTTTAAGACTTGTCAAGACCTTCACTGCCATGCTGGATTTTTACTGTGGACTTTGTGCAACACCAAGCCCTCAAGCAAGCCAACGGGCTACACCAGTCTGCCTCACTATCAGACTTTTAGAGCTTTGCCGTCCCAGCTGAGATAATTAGCCTGTACTCTCTTACAGTTTGTATTCTATCCCTTGACTTAGCGACAAGTTTTATTTTTTTTCGTAATAAAGTTCGTTTTATACGGAAATTGCCGAGTTCACCCTTTTTGTTCGTTTTCTCTCATGTAACATTATTGTAATAGAGTCGCTTAGCTTTCCGTATAAGTCAGCTGACATACTTTCATTCCGAACGAAAAGCTAGTCTGTTTACTCCTAATTTTGTGTTTCACCAACGATTTTCTGCTGCTGTAGGCCTCTTTTTCGCATCATTGAAACCCTCCTTATACCACTTAGTATCTGGTCTGACAGTAACAATGCACTGTTTTAAAGATGAACGTCTATTCACGTATTCACAGAGATAGATATTAAATACTAACACAACACTTTGTACATCAGGAGCTGGATTACACAGATCCGGAGTGTTGGTAATATCGCTGATAAACTCCTCAGTTAAGATGGCAAAGATTCGTCGGTAGACAATATGGCGTTCGATTGGCGATGGTTTCACTCGTGCGAGTTTTACATGCACGTGACTATGATCTAATATAGTCTGTGGATTTCCAGCAATTGATGGAGTGTTAACACACAGATTGGGAATAATTGGTTCAAGAATATGGCCCCGAGAGTTGGTGGGCTCTTGAACCCATTCATGAAGGTTGAAGAAATCGAACATTTATTTGAACTTTGGAGTTGTTGAGTCTTGAAAGTCGTCCATATGTATGTTGAAATCACCAACAATGTAGAAATGGTCAGCGTAGGACGCTTTTCTTGTATACCCAAACATAAGTTCTGAAAGGTGTTCCAAACCTGAAACTAACAAGATGCAATCCATCGGAAGGTTGATTGAATATTACTGGTTGTCTAGTCTGGGGCCCTGCTGTATGCTGCACTCTGGAAGTTGCAAAACCGGCGGTGAACTCGCCCTTGCTTGGTTCGGGATATTTAACTACAGTTTAGTAGTTAACGATACAAAAAGAAGACCTAAACGACTGTATACAGAGCCAGAGAAAAATTGCTAACTTCACATTATGCAATCTATTAACCTACTAGGTGGCCGGTGACGAGTCTGATTTGAACCCTTTCAATAAGCATCACTCCTTATCTTCTGGCTGACTCTCACGTCCCGCGTCGGTGCAGTGGATGAACAGACTTACAGCTGTAGTATTTTAGGCTTTATAAAGTATTGTAGTTTATCGATTAGTAGAGTTTAGGGAGCTACTAATTATAAAGGCTTGAGTCTGATTCATAGAATATCCTGGGTGGGTCGACTCCATGTCTGGGCATAACTATACCTGTGCAGTACACAGCGCTAGCAATTGAGCTGCTTTGGTATAGGGTCGGCCACTGGTATCACAACACTGTCGCTCAAAACACAACTCTGCCATGCTCTAATTAAAATATCACTAGATCCACACAAAATTAACATTACAAACATAGACTAAAACGATCCAGATTTGTGTTGTTGTAGCCCCAAATCGCGCACCATTTAACGATAGTTAACTACCTGAGATCTTCTCGAAGCTGGTACCCAATGTATTGATTATTGGTCTCAGAGGATTGCTCTCAGAGGTAGCCAATTCTGACGTCATGCCACGTGACCAATAGGTGGCGAATATGAACTCGGACGTATTTCAACGTAATGGATTTTCTAAATAATAAATATTGTTCTACGCAATTCGATTAAAGGCAAACAAAACTCCTGTTAATTTTATCATTTATCCCTTCTAACATAACTCTTGAATGAAATACAGCTCGAGTTTACCGCATACTTGCTGGCGCCGACGACTATAGTGCGACGAGAAGAGAATTTGAAGTTGACAACATTTATTCGGAATCCAATGGGCGCGAAAGTGCTCATGGTACAGACAACTGTGTGTAGCATGGCCATTTGCTCAGTGGAGCAAGCAGAGCACTGCCAATATGGCTGAAAAGTTCAGCACGTTCGTAAGACGACTATGGTGAGATTAAAGAGAATATTCCTGATATCGACATTGACAAGTCTAGTATCTCGGACTAAGTAAGTCCGACTTGGCTAGATGTGTAAGGTGGTGAAATTTCCGTTATACATGAGGTTTTTACTCATGATTTGAACATCTAGTATAGTATAATTTTGTAAAGAAATGACTTTCGTGCAAGACAAGCCCAAACTCCCGATGATGCCGGATCGTTCCTCCCGACGAAGACCGATAGTAAAGTGTACTTCGTGCCCACATTTAAAGAAAAAAATGTATTTTATGTAAAAAATGCATTTCGTGCACAAATACATTTGTAATAAAGTAAAATCATGAAGAATTCTTGACCTCTTTCCATTGATGCTATTTACATACTAAGAGTCGGGCAGAGGAAATCAGGTGGTCAGATCTGTTAAGTGGTGAAATCTCCATTGTGCATTGGATATTTACCGGCGATTTGTAAAGTATCAGAGAAAGTCCTAAATCGCTATTATTTATCAGATAAATATCGGTGATTTCGCAGACCCGGTTAATCTAATCTCGTCTTGTGTCGATATTAGAGTTAGCAATTTACGATATTTATCGGGTCGATATCAGCGATTTCTCACACTCGGCGTGCTGATACACGATAGGTAATTAGTCATCCTAGTATCGCATAGAATCGATATTACAGTAAAAAATGCCGATATATTTTGCGTATATATCGGTGATTCCGCAGACCAGGGCTGTCAAGATAAGGGACACTTTGTGTAGTATCGTCTAAGTGATATTAGGTTTTCTGACATTTATCTCATTAATACCGGCGATTGGGGACTGACTCATGAGCGTGTCGAGATGAGAAACACATTGTGTAGTATGTTCTAGTATGATCGATATTAGAGTCCCGAAATCCCCGGTAAAACCATCGTCCATAAAATGTTTAGAGCATAACGTAGCATCTTTGACAGTTTTTAACATTTTACTAACTAGCCAAACTTTCTTATACTATTGTCTTCAAAAACGCTGTTCTATGGGAAAACAGAAAAAAAACTAACACCGTTTTAGTTTTTCCTTGAGTCATTTGTGGACTCAATTACACAGCAGTAAATCATTTTTGCATGCTACTGAGCATTTCATTAAAAAGTTGTAATGTGCAGAGATCAACAGTTGAAAAAAATCTGCACTAATGCATTCATAGACTCTAATGCTATAATAAGCTGCAACACATGTTCGTGTGTCGCCTATGATGTCACGCACGCTCCTCACATAAGCCCTCGTGCGCCCATTGGATTCCGGATGAATGTCGTCTACTTCAAGTTCTCTTTTCGTTACGCCGTAGTCGTCGGCATGTGCAATTAAGCGAAAAATTCGAGCTGTATGTTATAAAAGCGTTCTTTTAGAAGGGATGAATGTGATATCCACTGGAGTTTTGTCTCCCTGTAAGTTCAGACATGCAAAAAATGGTGAGATATTCACTTTTAAGTTGTTTTACACAGCAACTGTTGTAATCAATGCCGTCTATGCGCGATTTCTATAAATATCATCTATCTTCCCTAGCGTATTTCTCAGTCAATGAGAGGCGATGACATGGGGGTACATCAAGTGCAGTCAAGAATACTATGAAATAAGTATTGCCGGCGGCACCGTAAAAAAAAAAAACATTCAAATTGCAAAGAATAGTAATAGCAATCTTTTATCGGAGTAAATTAGTCCGGAGCAGGGAGTCATACCACTGATAGCTGAAGATGCAGCAGAATTAGAATGTTTATCAAGAGACTGATCAGATTCATTACCCGATGCACTAGCAATGCGCAAGGCAGAGGAGGATGTTGAACGTTAGAAACCATTAAAGGTTGGCCTGGACACAAAAAACGTTGTCAAAGAGAAACATTCTCGGAATTATAGTGCTTCCTTTGAATTTGCTCTTAGCCGGAATTCAGTTGTATTCGTTGGATCATGGTCGTTTCGGTTATAATTTTACCAAGAGAGCATTTCCCGTGATCGCTCAAGTTACTGAAGATGCAATATTTACACTACAGCAAACAGCCACACTGTGCTGGTAACACTGGGCTTTATAATGCCCAATAATGGCTTAGAAGCGGGACAGAGTATTAAAAATACTATATGTCATTAATCGAGAGAATGGGAACAGCAGAATGCACAGAAGCTCGGAATGCAAAGTATTGAAGGTGTTGCCCCTTACTCTGGTCGCTCAAGCAACGTTAAGTTTAATCCTGCAAATGTCTATGACGAACTCATTGCCCTGTCATTAATAACGCTAATTATCCCGATTCATCCTGTTGAACTATCTGTACGTTCCATTGGAACATGTTAGATGAACGCTGTGTTGATCCTTTAAAACAGAAAACGATGAGAATTATGAGCCTTGTACAGTACCTACCAATCATGACGACGGAGAGTGATGGCCTCATGGTAGTTCCTCTGTATTTCAAGATGGTGCAATTATGACAGTGTGTGCCTTGGAATACACAAAAGCAGTCAGTGCACATGCGTCCACACAAAGATATAAGAACCGGTGCTTTTGAACAAATTGTATTATAATACCGGAACGTTGCCGTTAATAATTGTAACCTTTGAGGTGTGGATTTGACCCATCAGCAGCTGGCTTACTTCACGTCGGCCGGGTCTATTATCGTCATTCTGGCATAGAGCTTTACTTTACCAAAAGGAGTTAGGAACTCATGAACCCTTTTCCACTACAGGGTGTAAGCTCAAATATACAGCTAAAATGGCTCAATTAGCAAAACAACTGATCGGTAATTAGTAATCAAGGCAACGTCCCCAAGAGCTACTCTGATGGCACCACGTCTCATCTCTATATTGGGGTAGCTGCCCGTCAAAGGGGTAAAGTCCGATTGACAGACATGGATGCATGGTGTGTAGACGTTAAGGACAGATAGTTTACCATTGAACTCGTCTCGGACGATTTCATGAGACAAACAGTTACTGCCCCACCTGACAATGACCACAGTGCCATCGGCTTTACAAAGAAGCCTCCACACAGGAACATCATGCGTTAACACCCTTGTCAGAGAATGGTAAAATTAAATACTGCACATTTGCCTGTATCAAGACCCTTTATCACACAGTTTACGTGAAAGAGAAAAATAATTATCAATTCTTGAACTAACGCTGACAATAATTCGCTATTATGCATGGCTGTGTTGTGTTAGAGATAGTGTAACACGTTACTTCAACGACTTTATCAGATGATTGCTAGACGCAGTTACAACCAGTGAATAGACCTATTCACTGGATTCGGATGCGATGTAAAAGTATCTTAGGAAATAACAGAAAATTTATCCTGCCCTCTTTCATTCATTCATCAAACGCATGATAAAATACATGTCTATTACAAGCATAGGTATTCAAAATCTTTGCTCCTCACACTGCACTAACCTAAAAACATAAACAGTAATGATTATATGTCAGGCTTAGGCTGGTTTAGGTTATAACTGTTTAAACTGACAGCTTGAAAGTCATTTTGAAAAATGAGACGGATGAGAGTGAGAACATGATGCCTGCGAGTTAACTGCCAAACGGCGTAGAAAATTTCAAATCACTTTAACATCACTGATGTTTGAAATTCAAATTATCCATAACATGTGATAACTCAATCGAAAGGAATGAAATTTAGGTTTATATATATATAGTGGTACATACATACATACAAGTATATATATATATATATATATATATATATATATATATATATATATATATATATAAGTATACAGATGTCCCAGTGAGAAAACCAAGATGCTAAAGCAAAGCTTATGAGTAATAACACAAAGTACTTCAAGTTCAAAGTAATGATATTTGTAACTTAAGTTGTATGCCTCCTGCTATCTAAAGACAGAAGAAGTGGAATGTGTCTTAGCTCTACACCCTCATTTATATGTTCGGGACGTACCAATTATCTTTTAGTAGAAAGTTGTGTTAAAATCTGATAAATATTTGTTTTGATGACGACATTTCGAAACAAACCCAAAGGTTTAGTTTAACAGCGTAGATAAGCACTGGGCTCACCAAGTTGGTGTGGTTCTTCAAACGAAAGAACCAAGTCTTTGGTCGTTTATTGACAAAGCATCGAGTTACACTAACATAAGCAAGGGGTGTCATCTTTGAATATCAGAAAAAAACAATACATTATTAATGCTGACTAGTGCTCCAGCCTGAGTCATTGAGCGAATGGAACACTTACTCAAATTGCAGCTCATTAATACGATATGCCAGCGAACTGACAAATTTTCAGATATCTCTTACAATATCACCGCGGTTTCTCAAACGGCCAGTCGCTACTTCAATTTATGATTGGCTACAAGGTTCAAGACAGTCTACAGAATTCAAATACTGTTTTGTAATGAGATCAGTCTGCGGTTAAACTTTATTATGTGAACGCTTTGATTCATTTTGATGGCTTTTTATTGAAGATATAATATATGTTAGTGGAGTACCACCATGTGAAATGTTCCGTATCCAAACTGCTAAAGCAGAATCCATTTTAATGGATTCTTACAATAAACAGTAGAATCCATGCATAATCATTCAAAATTCAGAACTTGGAATTCAGCACTAGAATAAACAATTGATTCCCTCTGGATTCGAAAGTATTCTAATATCGAAAGTATTCTAATAAAATCCAATATACAATCCAGCGTAATCTTTTGTTGATTTAGCTCCTTTGGCATAGTGCGTTTCATCGTTATTTTGAATCGGGTGGCAACAAAGACAAAGCCGCTTTCAACTATTTATTCGTCTAATTGTTGAAATCTTGTACAGAACTTAAAACATTTAGTAGCAAATAATATAGGAAAACCTGACTGTAATGCTTACCATTTATCAATTAGCCTCCGCACATGAACTTCAGATCACCTTAAAAACAAAAAGATCACCCGTGAAGTACAGTTCCGATAGCAGAATTGTTCGAGACCGTCGAAGCAAGCTTATTTTTATTCTGTTTATACAAAAAGTTGTATTGTTTTATAATAAGCTTCAGTATCATCTTGAGTGCCTTGTATTAAGCTTACCTTTCAAAATAAAACATGATGTTCGATCCGTGAATTAGCAGATGGTGATGTGAGGTGAGCATATAATGATTACTTAATAATTTCATGACTAATCGGTATAATATTGAGTTTCTCAGTCATATTGGAAAGTATCAGACGATCTATATCGATGTATCTTTTGACTGGATGCCAAATGTGAAATGTCGGCTAAGTTAGGCGTGTGCGTAAAATCTATCGTCCGAGTGGTGTTTCAGGGGCATGCCCCAAAGACGAATGTTCTTGGCCTGACATTCTGGTGGTGATGCGACTTGCAAATGAGTTTCTAAAACTTAAAATCTACCTAAAATATACGTCGAAACGGAACTGAAAAAACAGACTAATGTTCTTTGCAATGCAGGCATGATTCATCGATTAAAGCCCTTCGCGTTTACCGTCAAAAACTGTCGAAAATGTCCTTTGTCAAATGATCAGGCATCACCTTCCGTAGTTATGACAACACAACGCAGGATGAAATATGGAAAAGAAATCAATGAGCAACATAGTTAAGAATCAAATTTGTATCGATCTTTTACAATTACTTGGGCCTGTATGATCTATTGTTAGATGCTGTCGAATAATGTCGCACTCGATAGACAAAATTGAAACATACTTACCACAAATAAACAACGCTACCGAAAAGCCAACTCGTCGATGCAAAAGGAAATAAGCGATATTCTTCATTGAAGTGAGCACAGCCACGTAAAGAAATGCTAAAGTTGTTTTTGTTATTTCAATCCGAAAGACATCGCTATGAGTTTGGGCACGTCTTCCGTCTTTTTAAAGTACCACAAGAAAACGGTACATACCATTCTAAATGGAGTTGCTTATACTCGTATATAATAAAATATTTGAATGCAGCTATGGTTTTGAAAATCTTAATCAAAACGGCATGTCTGATCGATATCACACATGTTAAAGCTTCCTTGCAAGTACTACATTGTTTTTCTCTGCACAAGGAATATACTTTAATTTCATTACATTTTGCATTCATATAACACATGGTCATCATTATGATTCAATTTCTTTGGAATAGCAATAACATGTTTGCCATTGGTATGATAAGTTCTCCAACATTTGTGGCACTATTTATTTACTTTTCCCGTTTTCAACAAAGACATACAGTTGCTACGACGTCGATCGATTCTATTAGAAAAGTATACGGAAGAATAAAATATCGCTAGTATTTCAAATCGATGTCACATATGTTTGATTATAAAGACATCCTTACATTCGAACATGGACGACAGCAGCGATATCTGTCTGTAGCCAATTTGATTACAGGAACATCCAAAATCTACGACGATTGCCTGAGGTTATTACATCATACAGAAGATTTTCCCCCTTTCTAATTGGAAGTTCCAGTCAAAACAAAAGATCGTTTTAAAGTTATAACCTTGCATTTGAAAATCTTGGCAAACGCTTTTCAGCCATGCAATCTAAATACAGTATACATTCCTTCTTATCAAGGAATTAATAGATTAGGTGCAGTATTTTCATTGTGATTCTTTTAAAGTGTCCTACTCCATAGTAAAGCATTTTAATTTCATAATATTCTCTGACTGTTAAAAGTGAAACGGTAACACCTTTGCATCTAAAACATTTGCAATTAATTAGATGTCAACAATTTAAGTGAGCGAAATCTTATTAACTTAGTATAGATTTTCGTAGAACTAGAGCACATGTGCGAGTTCTTGCACGAAGTAACCGGCGAATTTCTCTCAATAATCTCTTTCACAGCAAATAAATGCGCTGAGATGCAGTTTCTCCACAGTTTCATTTTTTGAAAATTTAAATCTATAAGGTACTCACGTGTTGAACTTGATTTTCCGCTGTTTTCCGTACCTGCGCTTTCAATTGCCTTGAGATTTTCAATTAATTTCTCAAATGTGTTTTCCTTGTTATTCAGCCACATGTTGATAAGTTTTTCATTCCTCTCCTTAACAGGTAGCCTTTTCAGAGACTTGACTATACTTTTCTTTATTCCTAACCGATCCCATAGCATTTCAGCTTTGTCCTCACCAATATCTAAGGCAATAATTTCTAAAACCAAAAAAATGGCACATGTGGGTTAAGCAACTTCTCCAACATTAATGAAAAATATATAACGTATGAATGTATGCATGCATGTATGTATGTATGTATGTATGTATGTATGTATGTATGTATGTATGTATGTATGTATGTATGTATGTATGTATGTATGTATGTATGTATTATAAAACGATATCGGTAGAGACTCAGATTTTGGTCATAGATGGCGTTTGACTTTAAGTCATGTGATTTTGGTGAGGAATTGAAAGCCTGACATCGGTATTGTACTTCTGGACACAATGAAAAGTAGTTCCATAACCTTAGGTTATTTTGGGGCATATATTTGTTTTTGACTCTTAATGATACATCTATGCAACTCGCAAATTATATTGAAACTATCGTTTCATCTATTTGACTGTTGCGCAACAGTAAAATGTTGATGGTGTTGGAAAATGACAAACTTCGAGTGAACATCACGCCATGTGACCTCCTGAAATGAGGTGATGCTTTGTTGATATTTTCGATATAAGCTGCACCAAAAGAGAGATTAGAGTATACAATCCGTGTCTTTGACATACAAGGGAGCCAAGCAGTAAAGTTTCCGGGTAAACTGTAATGATTTACTAATATTTTGGAGTAGTAGTTAAAATCACGAAATCTCTATGAACTTGGTGAAGTAAATGTTCTAGCATTTGCCGACTGTTTTTTCATGGACAAACGAGTATCATCGTGCGTAAACAAACTTTGTAATTTATTCACAAGATGGCGGCGCCCATGGTGAAAACTACGATGGCGGATCTGATGTTCGATGGTGAGCTGACACTTCGATATTTATCATCGTAGAGCTTGCATTGTTGTTGGGACCGACTCATTTATGCTAGTCGCTCAGCTTTAAATTCAATATCGAGTGGTTGTTGGAATTTCTGGACTGATACGCGAACATTAGTGTGTGTCTTCTGAAAGAAAGGGAGGACCTATCTCAAATTTGCAGTACTTTTAATATAGGGGACTAGTATCCCGAGTGAACATTTTAAGGCTGGATCTATGTGTGCCTTTATTCGTGTCGTGTTCAAGAACTGTTTATACTTCTCGATCGAGAGTCAAGATGTGACATGCTTGAGAAGTAACAAAGTCAGCTGTGGAGTAATTTTTTAATATTTACTGTAGCTGAGTGTAAACCTTATGGTACGATCAATGTATTTCATACATAATAGATATTGAATCTCAAACTGAGTATTGTCAAACGTGACAGACAACATAACTTTCAATTTATTTATAATTAAGTTTGTTTTATTTATTTCGAATAAAGTATTGAGAACACAATATTGATTGCATACGCAAAGTATTACATCTTTGTATATGGAACATTCCAATACGTTGATATGCGTAGCGTATATGCAGATCATGGGTGTGCGTAATGCAGATCTCTGCACACTAAGTGTACACTGTGATTTTTTGCATTTTATTAGTATACGTATATGTATACTTAACGTATTTGACACATGTGCAGAATCAGTATATGTATGTATACTGTTGTATAAAAAGCATTTTGCCCAGTGAGATAAAATTTACTGACTTTTGAGTCTGTATTCAGATGAGTACTGAGTATAGATATCAGACCAAGTATAGACCAAATTCATTTATGTAGTTTGATGAGTACCGAGGTAAAGTATTTATCAGATTCAGTAATTGTATTTTGAATCTGTGTTCAGATGAGTACTGAGTGCCCATTTTGTGTCAAGCATTGATCAGAGTCAGTCATTGTATTTTGAATCTATGTTCAGACGAGTACTGAATGTACATGTCAGACCAAGTATAGATCAAATTCATTAAATGTAGTTTGAATCACTGTTCAGATGAATACCTTTACAAAAATGACGTCCTGGCAGGAGAGCGACAGGACAGCTGCAGGAGAGCAACAGATATTGTCTTGGACAAAAGCTGCAGAATTCTAGGGCACATTTATGGCCCGCAGAGTCTGTCTTGCTAGCTAGGCAGATCTCTTTGTTACAAATCTGTCTGGCAGAGCGGCAGCAACTTACTTGACTGTTGCTGCATCTCTGAAGGAACATTATTGGCCTAATAATTGTGGCTGATAATGTATATCTAACAAACAATCTGTCCCGTTAAACGACAGAAAAGGATAGGAGTGGAGCAGCATCTAGCACTTAATGCTTTTTGCCCATGAGACTTGCAGGTATGCACACAAGAGTCGGTCAGTTATAATTGCTGAACTATGTCTATCACAAATCCAGAAAAAAAAAATAGTAAAATAAATATGAATGAAATTCGCAGATTTTTCATGTAATTTTACGTATGGCACAGCGATTACGAACGAAAGTGAGCATTGTTTTGAAAGTGCTATTGGTTCATTCGCAGTGTAATCATAGATAATAAAAGCTGCTATGGTGTGATTGAGGCTACAGGTAACTTTTTGAGCAAAGGATAAATTAATCCGTAAGAAGATTCAAAATTAAATTCATGGTAGCAATAAAAATCTCTCGAAAATCGGCCGTATTCCACGAAGGAAATAATAAGTGATAACAATAATATTTCACTGCTTGCTTGTAAATGTAGGATTAACATAACAGTTGTGACAATATTTGACTTTACAAATTATCTCATGCCTATCGACAATTACTTCAAAAAGCATCATTTGATTTTGATCAGTGCAGTTACTAAATCGCCGACTTTTGAAGTTTTGAGACAAGGGAATTAATCTTGCAGTACATTTTCCTTATTGCCTTCTTAACCTGCCGATGCAAGTGTACACGTAACTTACGAGTGTCCTCAACGCCGCAGAGAAACACACGGGAACACAACTTTACATAGTTGAACTGATGCTTTTTGTATCTCACTCTGTCGTAAAGAACACGATTTACATTGAAACTTTATTGTTCCCGTAAAACCGAGAAGACATAATGTACCTACGGTTTTGTACGGTACACAGTTACCACGGCGGCATATATATGCTATGCTACGTAGGGCGACAGGAGCTTTTAATGGACTGTTGCATGGATAGTCGATCGAACGCTGTAGGTTTGTCAATGAATTTTCCATCACTTTACTTTTTAAATACTTTCGAAGTCCGCTGTAATCAATGCTATGTACAGCGATCGCAAGGACTTTGCACCCGAAGTAATGGTATCACGCCTGATGACATCATAGATCATGTGAAGACCTTTATGATAGGTCAGATTGGAAGAAAGGTTTCAGGTCAAATTTCATTTGCATATTTTGGACAGATACGACCTTTGAGTTGCTGAGTGAATCGTCGCTGATTTTTCCCTACAATTTCGACAAAATTTCGCGTACATTTGCCGTTTGACATCGTCGTAACGACTTCATACATGCTAGCTATGGATGTAAAACCACAGACAAATATAGAAACAGACTAGCAACGCGGCATGTCTTTTTTTCCATGGTCGTCTAGGAAGACTATTGCCTTTTCATAATAAAATGAGCTTCGAAGGTGTTAAATTTTTTGGAGACTTTGTTTGTGGTTGATAATTGCACGACATTATCATAGGGCCTCGCACAAAAATCCGTCCCCATATGTATTGCTAATATATATTTATACTACCAACTTTTCTCTGCAGCTTTGGTGTCTTTGTCTTATTTTGGCACTGGTTTTGTAACGATTTCTTTTCCTCCTTTGCCGTGCAACGTATTTATCCTTTGACAATCTTAAGCGAAATGTTGTCACTGTATTGCGTCTATTATCTGACTAGCTTCAAGCAAACAAGGTAGTAATTTAGTCTGTTATCTGATGAGTGTGAGTGTCCAATTTGCCAAAGTAAGCAAGGGTAAATTACTAATCTGTGGACGCTGTCACCAGATTATCAACCAATTAACTTTGACAAAGCCAACAACAAACGCACCAGCAAGGTATATCTGAAGGAAGGGGCGAAACTCTCAAAAGCCGTGTCCACAGAAACCTATTTTATAACAATTACTTCCAATTTTTACGAACACCAACAGTTTTCTGACATATTCAAACGGGGACATGCCAATTTATGATTTCGTCGGTTGCTTCTTTGACCTGTAGAACGCTAATCGATGCCGTGGAGTCAGTGTCCCGATGTGGTCCGTCAGAACAGAAGCCGGAACTAGAAACCTTTGACCTTGAGATTGTTGAATTTAAGCTTACATGATCGACACGGGTAAACAAAATATCCAAGATGCTTTGTTTGAAATGCGTGATTCGTGGGTCAAGCTCATCGGTGTTCATTAACACGGACATGACAATCTATTCGCTTTTGACGACAGCTGGTCATCGTTTCAGGGCAGAAACTCACCGCTTTTTGCATAATAAACTGACTAATCGGCAAAGTGTTTTCATGCCTAATATCCTCATTAGTTTCAAGACCAGATATTTTGTAAAACTGCGAAGACACATTGAAAGCACAGCAATACTCAACCTGGGAGTCACAGTCTTGTCGAACGAAAACGGGAATGTTTAGGCCATAGCAAAGACGATAAATCAGTCAGTTGAAGAAAACAAATTTTTGGGACATCATATCTTTTTATGTCAGTTTTTGAACCCTCGTGAAACCCTGCATAACAATTAAATAACAATCTATATACAAAACCTTTTGGATT
Organism: Ptychodera flava; assembly: GCA_001465055.1. Lineage (NCBI taxonomy): Eukaryota > Metazoa > Hemichordata > Enteropneusta > Ptychoderidae > Ptychodera > Ptychodera flava. The sequence goes on along the minus strand of LD345123.1, from coordinate 12,260 downwards.
TATCTTTCTTTATGCCAACGTTTCGACACACTTTAAAAATGCATGATATAGTACACTGTATGTCTGACTGTCGGGAAAACACTTCTTGCGCCGCTGTCGGACTCAGTCGCGCGATCGCGATGTCTTTCCCTCGCACGTTCGCTTTCCCAAAAATGTGGGGTTTTATGTATAAAAACCCTAGCTTTACAGTGAAGGATGTAAGACTTCAAAGTTTAAGCAATCCAACATCATCTGGCCACTGGCTCGCCTTTATATGCGGGACTGTGCTCGGAGTTAACTACAATTTGACGTAGGGTTCGTCGATTGAGAAAGTCTCATACCGAAGGGAGCATAAGCAGTATGCAGTATATTGCATTCTTTCTGCGAAAAAAAGCCAGTTTCCTTAGTTACCACGCAAACTCAGGCTTTGACTTATGTTCCCGTCCTGTTTCCGAGAATAGCTTTCGAGCTGCGTAGCTAGCAATGTTGAGGTCAAGATAACCGAATTGTTCGTGTTCGAAATGTTTTTTGATTTGCAGAGAGAACACTCGACTCTTCTTGTTTTTTGTTTAAACTTAGCACATAGGGCCAATTGGAAAATTCAAAGCAAAATACCGCGGTGTATAGAGTCTGCAGGCACGATCGCAGTCACAAACCGACAACCCTGCTTGTATTGTAGAGCACACAACCGGTCGTATGTAAAACATGTCTTGTTTTGTTATTTAAAAAAAGACTGATTCGAAAGTGTACGTATGCAAGAACACAGTTAATGAGCACGAACGTCGGGTTAATAGAGCCTTTTCCGTTCCTGTTCTTGACTTACACGGAATTGTTCAGTATACCCATGAAGTCTGATTCAGTTCGATGCGGTGTTAGGCACGTCGACCAACGTGGAAATTGCCGGGCCAGCCGGAAGAGTATAAACACACCTCCGATACGTTAGCAAGGTGTGTTCAACACATACCACGCATTCCTGGGAGGTCCTCCTTTCCGACCTCTTCGTTTACAAATGAATATTCAAGTTTGTTTTGCCTTCTGATTGTTTCTGAATACATGAATATAAAGTGTCCACTAGTTTTGCGGACCACATCTGGACACGGCTTTTGAGAGTTTCGCCCCTTCCTTCAGTTATACCTTGCTGGTGCGTTCGTTGTTGACTTTGTCAAAGTTAATCCGGTTATAATCTGGTTACACCGTCCACAGATTATTAATTTACCCTTGTTTAATTTGGCAAATTAGGCACTCAAACTCATTAGATAATAGACTAAATTACTGCCTTGCTTGCTTGGCTAATTAGGCAATCAAAGCAGTCAGATAATAGACGCAACACAGTGACAAAATTTCGCTTAAAGGCAGGGGGAGCCTATAAATACCCCCTATCTCCCTGGACATTCATAATCCAACATGAGTGGCACATGGTAACAACGTCAACGAATGCTCCCGAAAATCTGGATCTTTGAACAACCATGGTGTAAATTAAAGCACTGTTCCAACACATTACGTTTTGTGAATACTTGTGGCATCACCCTGTTGGCGAAATTCTCTCATTTTTTCCATTTTAAGTTGATTTTATATGCCAAAACTGCTTCAATGCTGTGTTCTAAGCGTCCAACAAACAATAGATGAAAGCATTCAAACAGCTGCCAATCACGAGGGGACGCGCAAAGGTGCAAACGATCAAACATCCGATTACGATGTCAACAATGAATAAACGATTCTTACTACTGAACAAAAAACTTGACCAACGGTTACTGAACACGCGCCTCAATGAATTCAGAAACAAACGGACCACTTCATGGTTCCAAGCAGATTGCCTCTCCCTTTTTGTTCGTTGATCTGTGCACCTGTAGGCCTATGAATGGGTGATGTGTGTGTTGGCCTGCAGAACGATATTTTACGATAGATCGCTTTTGGAAGTATGTTGTGGCCTAGCCCTGCGTACGATGACGTGTATTCCCGGCGTTATACGGCCTCCTATCACAGCTCTGCTGATTACCATGGACAAAACCGGCAACATGCGGATCCAATTTGGACGGAGCACGAAAAACTACTTTTCTGTTTTCGGCCGAAATCAACTCGATTCCGATCTCTACATGTATGCAGCCTACCCAAACCACTCAACCGCTCACAGACTGCGAAGAAAAATGCTCTCGTGACGTCCAAAACCGTTGTTTGCTCGCGATGCACGGTCAATGGCTCATGCAGTGGACGGGCATTGGATACGTTCATGCCACGATTACATGTATACAGGTGCCCATGAGCTTCATTATTTCCTGTCGGGTCGGGGCAATGAAACTAAATCGTGATTGATTCATCTCTGTCGGATTTGACCAAAAAGAGACACTTGACATAGATTATAGCATCAAATGTTGACCGTTCAGACTGAAACATGATA
>LD345121.1:103853-126993 GCA_001465055.1 Ptychodera flava | reverse complement strand
TGGTCTCTATTGAAAATAGTAGATTAAAGTCTTTACAATTTTAAACCATGACCCGTCAGTCATAGCACATTGCGCAAGTCTCAGCAGGGAATTTCCCTGCTTAGTTCAGGACAATGCACTGCTACGCGTGCGTGAGTTCATATATAGGTCAGGGTCATACTTTAGTTACATGGATGGTTAATTTTTCCTTCGCTCCCTTTAGATAAATGAATAAAATGGTGTAAAAAAAATTCTTGTTGTCGCAAAAAGGAACAAAACCTTACTACTTACATACATACATTTTATTAAATTTTACACATTCCATTTTGCATCATAATTTCCCAGTGTTCGTGTCGATCTATTCGGATGTCTGCACGATTCTGTAAAGGTACCTCCCAGCCCAGTCTTAGCCAAGCGAGTTAGCCCTACCAAGTGAGTGAAATTCCCCCATCATATTCCCCCGCTCAAAACCACTCCCGCGTGACACATACATACATACATACATACATACATACATACATACATACATCCATCCATCCATCCATCCATCCATCCATCCATCCATCCATACATACACACACACACAGACACACAGACACACAGACACACAGACACACACACACACACATACATACATACATACATACATACATACATACATACATACATACATATATACATACATACATACATACATACATACATGCATGCTCGTACGCGCACACACACACACACACACACACACACTCGAATATTGTGGCGACACTGAACGTCATTTTAGACCATGGACTTCGGTGTTATGAAAAGGACACATTACAATGACAGGGTCAACGTTGTTTTCCTACGTTGGCTGCTTTTGCTCATGATTTATACTGATGTGAGTGTTAAATCACAAATTATGCGTTATAGTTACACATTAGCGCCATAAATTTTTAACAAATGTTGAAGGTTACTGCATCGCGTGATAAGAACAAGTCCAGTTCCACATTGTATGTTTGCATACAAATGTTTGCAAACCATCCAAACACTAGGAAACGGTTCGAAAATCGTTTCCTTCCTCCTCACAAAAACAGGAACTGTTCGATTCTTACTGGAGGAAGGTGAATAATCGTAATTTCACATGTATTTTAGTGACGCAATATTATCCCCAGCAATACCAATGACTTCTTGATTTATTATCCATCGAATCCTTGAAAGTCAAACATGTCTATAATCTTAGCCTTAAAACAAATAATGTATAGAGGTTTTCTTAAGTTTCCCCGAAAGGCATGCTTACCTTAATATGGCAAAATATAAGCACGACTCATAGTTATGGCAATGCATATTGTACACTCCTTTTGTGGAGGAAATACTAGAATTATGCAAATATTGGAGGTGACCATGAGGAATGTAAGGTATATAGCAACCTCAATGCACATACCAATTTTAAAGTAATATAGGTATGCACTGATATATAACCTAAGGACAATGTCATGCGTAGTGTGAAGTTATTTATACAAAAAAGAACAAAATAGACATTATTTAGAATCAGGGGCCCTCTCCTGTGTACTGAAGATTTAACTGTTGATAGTCTGCCATTGCTTTTGTGAGTTTTGTAAATCAGAGCCGCCAGGGCCACCCGCATTGTAACTTGTCTTCACAAGGCGAGCAAAGTGTAATAACATGAGATTGCTATTGGTCTGATCTCACAACTTGGGCATTTTCCACAAAAAAAATGCTGAAGAGAAGTTGTGATAGCTGGGAAAACACTTAATCCGTCGTCTGGATTTTACTTTAAATTCCCACACCTATGTTCATAATTCAAAGCATACTGTAAAGCGTCTGTAAATAGTAAATTTTGGCAAACGGCTGTCGTTAAGTAATGAGCAAGTCGATTTGATATGCTCTTCTGTTGAAAGGGTGTGATAAAAGGTTGTCTGCAAAAGCGAAAAGCAGGTATGTCTCATTATATTGTGGGTGTCATTAACCAAGTCGAGTGCACTCAGACAGCACTATAAAATATGGTCGCCCGAACATCGACACCAGTGTTATTGCAGCTCCAACACAACGTAATCTCATTGCAGACATGACAGGCAACATCAGTCCCTACGAAGAATGATAGTAATTTCAGGATTGCGATGATGCTTTTTATTCGTAAAAGAGAAGATTGAAGAAAGGCAAAGTAAAATTACCCTCAATTACCCTTATGATTATTAGTTGCGGACTTGCATGAATATTTCAAACAGCGTTGTTGAAAGTTCGACACATAAAGACTTCTGATATGAGATGCGAAAATATTATTTTGTCTCTGTTATTGTGAGGACAACTTAATGACAAAAGACGGAGAATGGTAAACTCAAAGCAACACAGATAAATACCTTGCAGCTGCGAGGTATTAATAAATCTTTCAACCTGTGAGGTGCAGCATTTTACCGATCAAAACCGTACAGCCACCACTTCGTCGCTCAAAAAGAATTGGTCACCTAACACTACATCGCAGTTTTGTTAGGGCCTGGTCAGAATTAACAGGGGGGAAGGCCGGTGCAATTGGGGGAAGGGTCACTATTTTTCATGCATTGGTTTGGGGAGGGCCGCTTCATTTTGCGCATGAGTCAGGGGGAGTGTCACTAATTTTTGTGCAAGGAAGACACAGAAAATTTTTTTATAATTTGAAATGTTACAGAGAAATCCTGAAAAGAGGCACGCAACATATAGGGCACTCATGTATTAATAGCACTTGGACTACGAAATACATCAATCACAACTATACAAAATACACATGTACCAGTTGAGATGTTTATAAATACTCTTAAATAAAGAAAAACACAATCATAAAATAACATGCAAAAAATGTAGTTTTTGTGAAACTGCAACATAAGTATATATATTTATAATAAATACTAGTATGCTGCTACTGCTACTACTGTGAGAGCAATTATAAAGGGGAAAAAACTCCACACATCGACTGTTCTAAATGTTGTGTTATTTTCTGTATTTTGTCCTGTTGTGCATCTTTTGTGTTCTCTTTAGCCTTAGAGAGACATAGCCAGGTCGCTGTCTTCAACAGCGAAGACCCTCCGTCACACTGTGTTTCAATACACATAATGATCTCATCATCAGTCATCGAAATGCGATAATTAAGATAAGTACATTAGAATTGGGTGGCTATGAGTGTATATATGTGCAAGAAATTTGATTTTGGAATTTCCGCACAGAAAATGTTCATTCACTATGCATGGTAGTCTATGGGGAAACTATGATTAATCTAAATGCTTCTGTAACCAATGTTTTGAGACGGCAGAATGATAACGACCAAAGCTCAGCCAAATTTATTTCTCTAGCAGGGCCCACTAGTCCCATACTGGCATTAACCTCTCTAGAGCAGCAACAGAGCATGGGGCATAAAATGAGGAACGACCATACTGTCATGTAATGAAACAAACAACTTCTGTGTATTACTATATTGTGTCAAATTATCAGCGTCTACATACAAAATAGTAAAACCATACTTCAAAACTACAAATATTACTCCATGGTAAGAATTACCGTGCTGATCAACCTCTCGACAGCAGAAGTCGAAAACACTTTCAGTACAAAAACTCTGTTCAAACTATTTTCTATGAAAAACTTAACATTACCGCTGAGGTACCTCACATTTGACCACGTGACTTGGAAACACAAACAGTTCACACGCGACCTTAACTATTGTTCAACGATAAGATTGTAAGTCCGGTGCAATATCCGCACATGAAACTCAGTGACAACACACGCAAACCACAGCTAGCTAAGCAGCGTCCGGTTCAGCTACTTAGGAGCGCAGCCATCTTGGATCTTTGTTTACTTCCGGTCGGCTCTTCAGGAACACTCGTACCTCTGCCGAACTCAAACACGTGGAACACAGCAAATCTGAAGTCTTCGTCTGAATTCAAACTAAACGCATCGACGAAAGTTCAGTTGAACAATCACAAACAATGTTCTCATGGCAATCTCAGACATCTGACTGAACTCATAAACTGTATAAAGTTCGCAGTTAACACATAATTTGCTGCAGATAGATCAGCTTTCAACTTGTGGTGATACTATCATCTCTGTGTGCAGTGCATGCGTATTGCACACACACGGCACGGATTTCATTTTGTGAGCAATGTTCGTTCGATCGACTAAGTAGAGGATGGCGCTGAGTTTAGTAAACAGTCTGATCCGCATAAAGTTCGATCTCAGCGACTCACCAGTTTCTTTACACATCTGCTAACTTGAGCAAAACTCAAAATACAGAAATATCTGACTGAAAAAGCATACGCTGACACTCAAACCTTTAAGTGCAGCGTGCAACGTAAAACACTCTCTGGAAAGTTCTCCTCATGGACTCCCTAGCTATACAGTAATAACACATAAGAGCTCTTTGGCAAAACAGAAAATACATAGCCTGAGAAATCAACTCGTTACACTTCTTTAATGTAAAACTTGCTATACTTTATGGAAGACCGGTCATGCGACATGCGAGTTTTTAAAACTGCGATCTGCGGTTAGGGTTAGGGGTTAGGGGTTAGGACAGGGGTTAGGGTTAGGGTTAGGGGTTAGGTTTTCTCTCGTAAAAAGCCTTACTTTGCTCTCAACCCTGGAGGTTAGGCCAAGGGACAGAAAAATTGTAACGGCATAACTTAGGGTTAGTTAGCGTTAGGGATTAAGGTTAGGGTTAGGGTAGGGTTAGGGTTAGGGTTAGGTCGCAGATCACAATTAAAGACGCAGGTCGTATGTTGCAGGTCGTGACCGGTCTTCCATATATGTCGGAGTCCTCACGTGGCCGCTATTTCTCCCAGGGTGTATCCATTGTAGAAGTATGCAGAAATAAGCTCGTCTCTACCTCTGTAATCCATGTTAGGAGGAGAACGAAATGACATGTATGCAAACGCCATATTAGTTTTGCAACTCGCACGTCGCAGTTTAAGAACTCGCATGTCGCAGTTTAAGAACTCCCAGCTCGCAGTTTAAAAAAGAACTCGCATGTCGCATGGCGTGACCGGTCTTCCATAATACTTGGGCATTATAGACATGGGATGATAGTCACAATTGGTCTTTATTCGAATAGGGTGGCTATGAGTGAATATGTGTACAAGAAATTTAATTTGGAATTTCACCTAAATGTTCATTCACTATGCATGGTAGTCTATGGGAAACTATGATTAATTCTTCTTTAATGTAAAACTTGCTATACTTGGGCATATATAGATATGGGATAATTAACACATTTGTATTTGATTTTAACAGGGTGGTTCCAAGTGCTTATATGTACAAGAAATTTGGTTTGGAATTTCACTGAAAATGTTCATTTACTAATGGGAAAACTATGAATATTTTTTTTCCATGTAAAACTTTGTATACTTTGGCATATATGGGCATGGGATAATTAACACAATTGTACTTGATTAGAATAGGTAGGTTCCAAGTGCATATATGTACAAGAAATTTGATTTGGAATTTCAAAGAAAATGTTCATTCACTAAACATAGGTGTCTATGGGAAAACTATGAATATTTGTTTTCTCATGTAAAACTTCCTATACTTGGGCATATATGGGCATGGGATAATTAACACATTTGTACTTGATTAGAATTGGGTGGCTATGAGTGCATATATGTACAAGAAATTAGATTTTGGAGTATTACCGAAAATGTTCATCCACTATACATAGTGGTATATGGGGGAAACTATGATTAATTCTCCTTTTATGTAAAACTTTCAATATTTTGGCATATATAGACATGGGATAATTGACATTATTGTTCTTGATTAGAATAGGATGGCTTTGAGTGAATATATGTACAAGAAATTAGATTTTGGAATATAACCGACATTGTTCATTCACTATGCATGGTAGGCTATGGGGAAACTATGATTAATTCGTCTTTAATGTAAAACTTGCTATACGTGGGCATATATAGACATGGGATAATTTACACAATTGTGCTTGATTAGAATTGGGTGGCTATGAGTGCATATATGTACAAGAAATTTGATTTTGGAATATTACCGAAAATGTTCATCCAATATACATAGTGGTTTATGGGGGAAACTATGATTACTTCTTCTTTTATGTAAAACTTGCTATACTTGGGTATATAAAGACATAAGATAATTGACATTATTGTACTTGATTAGAATAGGGCGGTTACAAGTGCATATACCCCCAGTTTGTACAAGACTGAGGACTGCAAATATTTCTCAAGGGTAGGGGGAGGGTCATTTGATTTTGCGCAAGGAGGAGGGGAGGGGCAGCATATTTTGCGCAAGAACTGGGAGGAGGGTCAGTGTTTTTCATGCATCGCGGTTTTCAATCGCACCGCCCTCCCCCTCTTAATTCTGACCAGGCCCTTACTATCAGGCTTTCACAGAGCCACGATAAGCCTTACAACAGGTACATTTGTACAGGAACTGATTGACGCCTGTACATAGTCTAGCCAACTTGACGCTTGGTTGTTCACACTGACTGGCGTTGGTTTTGATATTTATAGGCCAGAGCAGGGGCAAGGACCTTTACATTAATAATTGATACAGATCGAGGGGGGCAAAATGTGTCTAAAATGTTTGTGACGACTTTGTAAGTTAGATGGTATCCAATTCAATTCAATAGTTCTTAATTCACCCCATATATGGGCATAAAAAGGTGTGGCTGAATACAATACATCAAGCAATTAAAAATGTCCAAAAAGAACATAGACATAGAACGATGACCAAAAGCAAACACATTAAACAGTTTACGAATCATTTAAAAGCCACACAACGTCGGTAGAAATATAACAACTTGCAGCGGTTTGTCCTGCAAGCCAGTTATCCAAAACGCCGACTGGAGGGAAGTAAGTCTAATTCTGTCGATAAAATGTGATTAATGGCTAACTAAGCATTGCTGAATATAAATTGACGACAAACTTCTCTTAGGTATTCCATTTAATTTTGAGCTGAGTGACACAATTTTATGAAGTGAACTTCTGTTTTTTTTTACTGTTAGATTTTGAAGCCAACGGATGAACGAGAAAGACAGAAATAGATAAGATTTCTCTTTCAATCATGAAGGAACGCAGTTTCCTTAAAAATAAAAGTTTTGTTGCCCTTTCTTCACTATAGAATCGGTGTTTAAATATCATTTTAATTGGTTATCAAGTATTAAATCAAAGTACATTACTTGTAAGACGTTCTTCACTGACCACATGCAAATGTCCCAAAACAAAAAGTATGAGAATAGTACTGAACTAGCAATGTTTATTTCAAGAACAAGGACAAGGTCTTGACATGTCATGGTTAATTACTGACGAAGCATTTCTCCACCATAAGAAACCGATGTAATCTTTGTATATCGCAATGCTGACAAGCCTGTGCTGTTAAACAAACGATCTTGGTCTCACAGTGTCGTCATCAAAGCAAATATTATTTATCGGATTTCAACTCCAACATTAGAAAAGGCAATCATGTAGAGGAAAAAAGTAGTCTGATACATTTACTCGCTTCACAACATATCCACACTTTTACCGTTCGACTTCTGGGGTCGATAGTGAGCAGTTTTATGCTCGCCTTTTTTATTATTTTAACCTTGATAAAGTGGGAATACTCCCACGAAACATCAGTGAAATAAATTTTATAAATGAAAAGCTTGGTGTCCTGAGTTGGTGCGTCTAGACCTGCTTTGTTTTACTTTATATATATATATATATATATATATATATATATATATATATATATATATATATAATATATATAATATATATATTATATGTATATATATATATATATATATATATATATATATATATATATATATATATATATATATATATATATATGCATACCTGCCTGCATGCATACATGTATTATGTATATAAATTCACAAATGCATCAAACTATGATATATTTGTGTGCGTGCGCACACACACAGACACACGCAAGCACGCACGGAAGCACACAGAGGTTAAATTACCCGATGAATAACAAAAGTATACTACAAGAACTAGAAAAATACAAATAAGCAACAGTGGAGAGCATCGAGTCTACACATCAGTCGAACCTGGTCACCGAATCATATATATGTTTTGTCTTGAGATAAAGTACACGACAAGTACTTTCTAAGCTGCTCAAAAATGCTACCTTCACATTTAATCATAACCAACTAATAAGCAAAAATTAAATCGGCCAGAAGTCCATATGGGTTATAAATGTGAAAACTTAAAAAAAAAATAAAGCTGCAAGCAGAGATGCCAGGGCCAAAGTCAGCAAAGTAATCTTAATGTCATCAGAGGGGGCGAAGGTCATCTCAGTTACTCGTGTTTTTAGCAACGAAACTTTTATTCATATTGTTACATCTGTCAACCAAAAAATAGACCACTAGGTTCATTTGCAAGCTCAAAATTATATATATATGCATAATTATACGGTAAAGGATGTGGCATTACATGGTCTATCATAACACCAAAAATGAAGATAATAGCCCTTCTGGCTACTGATTACGAGGCACAGAAGTAACTTTGAGGTCAAAGGTCATCGAGGACACGTAGCTGCACAGTTATAGGGGAGGTCAGCGGTCATTCTAATCTGCCTAATAACACCTGCAAGTTTGAAAAGGCTGCACGCAATGGTTCCGGATATCTACCTTTACAAAGAATTTACAGAAGAAAAAGATGAAAATAGAAGAAGAAGAAGTGGTCCTGAGTAAATACAATAGGGACCAAGCCCCATCGGGCCTAGGCCCCTGATGACCTTTAAAATGACTAGTATCAAAATACAAACTTGCATGGTATTTCATATTTGATAGGACGCGACACAACAATACAAATTATTGCAATGTACCCTTACCAAAACGTCACCAAATCATTCACATCCCCATTAGCTGAACACACCTCTTTCTAACGGCTAACTATCTCCCAGGGTAATAAACAATTCCAAAATTCGACTATCACACTGCGGAGGGCATGCCTTGGAAAGCATTGTAAAACATAGCTATCTTGCTGCGCAGCACCATCAGCCATGCCTGAAAGTGACATTGAACTTGAATACATGCCTGTAAACATGTCACTTACCTTGAGTTCAATCGGTTTGCCTTCTGTCACCAAAGCGGAGAGGCCAACAAATTTGGTAGGTGATGTCATACAGGTAATATACAGCTGTTTGAAATCTCTGCTGCCGCCTACAATTGTTCTGTTTTTTGTCACTCGTCACTGAGTAAACCCATGGCATATGCGCGTCATCATTTTATTGGTAGAAGTCTAAACGAAGTTGACAAAAATGAATAACGCAAACATAATTAGGGGACAAAGCCCTATGGGGATTGGCCCCTATTGTATTTACTCATGATCACTTCTTCTTCCTCTTTTTCTACTTCTTCTTCGGTAAATTCCTTGCAAAGGTTGGTCTCCAAAACCTTGCGCATAGCCTTTTCAAATTTGCAGGGCATATTAAGCATACTGAGTACTGGTGCACCTGACCCTTCATATTTTGATTGGATACATGACCTGGCTGTTATTAATTATTAAAAATTTTAATTTCACCTAATTTTCATAAAAATTGAAAAATAAAAAATCTGTTGAGACACTTTTTAGACCATACAACCTAGATAATACATATCAAATTTCAAGGTTTTTTACCTGGCTGTTTTTGAGAGGAAGATTTTTAAAGTATTATTTTTCTGATTTTTCAATGACCGCTGACCTCCCCTATAACTGTGCAGCTAAGCTATGGCAATGGCTTATTCTGGCCTGTGTAAGGAGTCCAAGAGGGCAAGTGACTACTGAAAAATATCGAACAGGGGACCTAATTGCACATAAAAATTTTGAGGATGAACTTGACCTATGACCCTGGCATATTCCTGCACCTTATTAATTATGCCGATATCTAACTCCGGCCTTCCAAATAGACCTAGAGTTCTGATTTTTGGTACACAGGGACAAGTATCTGTATAAAGGTTTTTTTAACAAAATGTCACATGACCAGCACATCCTATACCCCATTTCTTATGCACATATCTAATTCTAAGCTGGCCAATAGAGCTAGCGCTCTGATTTTTGGTACATGGGCATATCTATTGAAGCAAATATTTATGACAAAATGTCATGTGATCTCGATGATCTTTGACCTGAAATATACTGATATGCCTATAAATCTGTAGCCGTATTAGTTATAAAGCTCTTATTTGGTAGGATGGTAGACCTTATGGTGCCACATCATTTGTCTTATTAATTATGCAACATCTAATTCTAGGGTAGCTAGTACAGATATAGGTCTTATTTTGGTACACAGTTATATCTGTGGGAGCCTTTGACCTCAAATATATTTATATGCCTTTAAATCAGTAGCCTCAACAGCTATAATGTTCATATTTGGTGGCATGGTAGACCTTATGATACCATATCGTCACACGCCCAGATTGCCAAATATGGCAGATTTTCATTACCATAAATTAATATTAATGATGGAACGTTTCTATGGACACACGAAAAATGTGCCAATCGTATCGTCATCAAATTCGTGGACTTTAGTAAAAAACGTGCTGTACACTTCTGCATGACCATACTTTTCTCTCCCCCAACGATCGATCTGTGAAAATTACAGTCCTCTTCAGTAAACTGTGAAACTTTAGAAGTATGTACTTCACAGGAGCTATCAATCGTTTAGCGATCAATGCTACATTTTGCCGATTGACGTCAGAAATCACCCTGACAACCGATGAATGAGCAGAGGACTTTTCATACAGATTTTTAACACCCCGAGAGGCTTTGACATAGACATGCAAAAAAGGGAACTGCCTTTCATTGTTTTGACGTTTGCGATCATTTTAGTTTATACAATCACAGTCGTTATTTTAGTTGTACACAATCATAAAACTCGATCGTGTAAAAACCCATTTCCTTGAAAGGTGGAATAGGAGGTCAAGTTTACGACCCGAAATTGCAAAGTATTGCGAGACTCGGCGTGCACCGTTCAGCAACGATTTGCAAGAATTGTGTCGAATGAGCACCAACAAAGAGAGAAGTTACCTTTCATGGGAATGCGTAAACTCTTGGACGAACTTTGCAGGTACGTAAAAACCACAAGAGTGTATGATTTTTCCTGCCATGACGGCGATAAGTTGACCTTACGTGTTAGCTTAATGCCTTTGACATATGACCTACAACAATGGCTGCCAGTGTGTTTAAACAAACCTTAGCGAAACCGAGTGATTTCTTATTTTATGTCAGACGATTAAAAAAACATAAAATAAGCGACTATTGCATTGTGATTACAGTTCTCAGATTGGTTTTCAAAATAATTCTCTGTCGTTAGGCGCCGCAGTCACACCATGGAACTATCTTTTGGTAGCTCCATGCAGCTGCATGATACGGCAAACGTAGACGCCCTTTAGTCGATCTTCAGGTCTGGCCCAAGATAATCAAAAAGTAAATCCTTTTGTAGCCTGTAGACATACCCTACAAGTATGGAATTAACGATGGTTTCTGACTAAATGCATCTGAAATTTGTCGCTAGTGCTCGGTGTGCTCGAACATGCAGGTGGAGACGCATGCCATTTTGGCCCATAGAAACCACGATTCTTCAAAAGTGCAGTGTTCCTGATGTTTATGATGTGACTTTTCCATTCCATAAACATATCAACTATTCATGTTGAATCTCCTAAGTTGCCGAAATTTTATCGTTGAATTGGTATAGTGTCCAATATATATGGTTTCTAAACTTTATAATTACATTTGACAGGTTGGAAGGAAAACAGAAAGAAACTGACATCAAAACAGATGGTGTCCTTAATAAAATCGCAATGATGTTGAAAATCTAGAGCCATTGAGTACCAGAAGCTTTGTGAATACATCCTTTGGCCATGAATTTACATTCAGTGCTGAGTCTTCCCATGCGTATGTTATTAATGATTTGCCACATGTTAGATATTTTCATTTAATATTTTGCAAATGACTTATTTGCACAACTGCATGATATCCTCAGATGATACTTTTAGGGAAGACACACAGACACAGACATATACAAATTTGTAAATCACACACACACACACACACACACACATTTATATATATATATATATATATATATATATATATATGTGTGTGTGTGTGTGTGTGTGTGTGTGTGTGTGTGTGTGTGTTACACCAGTCACAGAAATCTCGTTTAATGCAGCAGCTATATATCACTGAACAGTCTTTGATTTGCCCAAAAAATTTGAATGGATAATGAAACATTAAACCATATCAATTCCTCTTGTATAGTACATATCTACTTGCATGAAATTGAGAATGCAATGTCTGTCAGGAATGTTATCTTTTGTTTGCTTTTTTTTTGCTTTCTAAGTTTTTGATTAGTTTAATTGTCTTTAGCATGATATTTCATATCATAAGTTTGTTAGTCTGTTGTGGTTTCTTTTGTTTTTGTAACATTATTTAAAACCAAGTAAAAATCTATGGTCATACACCATACATAATTTTATGTACAAAATACATATGTCACACTATTTTACTGTAAATATTGAAATATATAATTTCTAACTTGAGGAGCTCAGAAATGATGTGACAATCTTTCTTATGCTGTAATTGAAAAGCTGATGTACTTTATTTTGATATAAATAGGAATATCAAGAGTCTGCTGATGTCACTGGCAGTGGATGTGAACCTTCTGTGCAGGAGCTACAGGTATGATTACATTCAAGTAGTCACATGTGTACGTAACATGCTAATGTTCTGATGTTAGACTCTCTCATCAATTCCTTCAGTGGACAATTTTTATATCTTGATATAGTTTGTACTGTATCAATTGAAAAATCAGCTTTGTGAAAGCAAATGTGTTCCTGTCTGCTTGTGACTGTGAGTCTAATTATATGACATAACTGTGTGTTCACAGAAATCAGAATATTCACAATGTATAAGTAAAGCAAATTTTGAAAAGCAAAACATTTTACTTAGTATCTTGCTGAATGCGCTTGTGATAATAGTTGGAAGCAAATGAAAATTGATCACACAAGTTTCAGCAAATGTAAAAGTCCCATTGGAACAGCCAAAATGATATGTGGGTATCTTTAAGTGTACTTTTGTTTTGTCTGTATGTCTCTGTTTGTATGTGAGTGTCTCTCCGTGTAGATGTATAGACAGATAGAAAGATAGAGATATAGATAAGTAGGTAGATAGGTAGATGGATAGACAGATAAATGATTTTTAAATTTTTTTGCTGGTTTTAGTAGGTACTCTCCTGTGTATCAAAACCTCATACAACTTTATTATTAATAAGATGATTAATGTGTTTCTAAGATTGAAGGTCACTTTTTATTTTCTTGTTGAGGACGTGTCGCAGCATATATGCAGTAGAATGGTAGAACTGCTGAAGCATGTAGAATAACAAGGTCAAGAAATAAAGAGGTTGAAATGAGACTAAGAAATTTGTAATGAAGAAAGACTTGAACTCAAAACATGTACAGAGAATGAGTACAGTACTGAAGGAAAAAGAATTGAAGCAATTGAAAAGATAACAGCGCTTGAGAGTGAGGCTATTTTCCAGCATTCCGTGGAAATGCAACAAAATAATTAAGCAATCAAGAAGTCTTAAAAATAAAGTACATGTTAATGTAGATGAGTTTTTAACTAAGAGATATCCTGTAGTTGTAGCAGCTGTGAATGGTTTCACTTGTCATAAGTCACCAACATCAAAAACATCAAACAAAAAACAAAAGGTGAAGAAATTTCTTGCTGTGGAGTCTATCTATAATGTCTACCATTTTAAATTTAAATTATGTAAGTGACTGTTTGTGTGCAGTGGAAGCTGTGATATATTCAATATGTCTAAGTGAAAGCGTAATTGATATTGGTGGGCACATTTGTCCAAGGGGTAGCTATGTACAATTTATTCAATGTTAACTGAAATGAGAGTGAAATCAGAAAGTAATACGCCTCATGTTTTGCTAGAGTATTGATTTGATAATGAACAAAGATTAATGAAGACCAGATTGTCATGGTATGATAACAAACAAATACTGGAAATATTGACAACTTTAATATGTGTACAATTTGATCCATTTTCAAATATTCAAGATAATAGCCAGTATAAACCAAGTAACTTCCCTTTCCCAACAGAGGAAGAAGCTTTGAGTTTGTGTGAACTAACAACAGACATGATGTCAACATATCATGCAGACTTTGATGAATATCTAACTGAAAGATTGAACAAATTAGATGGAATTGATTTTATTATTTTAGAAATGGATAAAAGGAAAGAACAGGAAAAGTATAAAATATGTGCTGTACCCCACTGCAGTTATAAAAATCTAAAAACAAAGTAAATATGGTAAGTGTGGTACATGGATTGCAAAAGTATGAAAGGCTCAGGAAAGAGAAGATATCTTAAATACAAGAATTGAAAAGAAATTAAAATCAAAATCTGGTGGATTAATCTTTTATGACACTGTCCTTTCCATAGAAAATGAAATTATCTTTGCAAAAACGCAAAAGTCTAGCTGTCCAAATGTTAGTGTTATTGCTCCTGTATTTGTAAATCGAAGTAGCATAGAGGTTGTGAACTAAGTCCTTCGATCAGTTGGTAGACATGCAGGGATTAAAAGATATAATCCTGAAGGTAAAAGGGAGCGGGTAATTGTCCGTCGCGATGGATTGCCATCAGGGTTGGTCAGAAAGATAATTGCAGAAAGTGCAGGGGAATTTGACTGGGTTCTGTTGAGAACTGGTTTGGGTCATGAGGAAATGAATATGCTCAAAGCATTGATTGAATTATATTGGGATGCGTTGTATGAAGATTTTGCTAAAACACAGGGCTTCAAAACAGAAAAATAGCGTCAATGACACTGTAGCTCCTATCCTGGACCATTTAGTGTTTGTTCTCTGGTCAGATATTTGAACATGTGTGAAAGGGATAAAGTGCATGAAGTGAAAATACTTAAATGTAATGTACTGGAGACAGTGAAATATGTTTAGTGTATTTATTCAGAATATAAAATGGAAAAAATACGGAATTAGATATATCGAATACTGTGATACAACCATTAACTCAACAAGTCATTTACAATGACATAGTCCCCACTTGTAATAGGAGTATTAGTCTTGATGGGGCAGGAAAATGTGGTAATTAAGAAGTATCACTGGAGTGTATATGTTGAGATCTATGGGCACATAGGTCTATGTCGTTGTTCCAAATTTGAAACACATGAGGCATGTCTAAGTTATGGTTCTAAATCGGGAAAAAAGATCAGACCTCTAGCAGTATTGGCCAGCCAAGAAATACATATGCGCATTATAAATGAGGTACAAGATGTGACATCTTAAGGTCTAATATCCTATCAAAATTGGAGGGTATAGGTTACTGAGATAAGCATATATATGTATAATCAAGGTCAAAGGTCATCGAGGTCACATGACATTTTGAAAAAAAAAATTATATTGCTAATTAATCCCTATATGCCAAAAAATCAGATCTCTAGCTCTATTCGCTTGCCCAGAATTAGATGTGTACATAATTAATGAGGTAAAGCGTGTGTTGTCATAAGGTCTCCCATCCTACTAAATACAAAGGACATAGCACTTGTGGTTACTTATTTATTGACATAAACATATATTTTAGGTAAAAGGTCATCGAGGTCACATGACATTCGGTCAAAAAATTCCTCTCCTATAGTTAGGCCAAAGTAAGTAAATTCTTTGTTTTGCGTCCGCGCGCGCCTAGGTTTTTGGAGATTTTTCGGAAAAAAAACACAAACTTTCCTTTCAAAATGTCGCCGTTGGTGGCGCTATTTTGTCGCAAAAACAAGTCGTGGCTTTTAACTTTGCGACGAAACACTCCTTTACGGCAGTCAGATTTCACTAATGGACCATGCGGTGACGTAAAACAGTACTCTCTACATATTTACCCCTGTCGATACTCTCAGCCTCACGGCGGGGCCTCACGTTCTCGCTGTCTGTTGTGGCTTTGCCTGTTGTGGCTTTGTCGTCACGATAAAAAATGGATGAAAGCAGGGAAATAATCGAAGTTAAAAAACAGGAAACCTTTGCACGGCAACTTGAAGGCATGATCATTGCGAGCAATTGCGTATCGGGATTTGAACAGACAGAGATTCAGTCGGCCTATTGGACTTGGGTACAACGACTCAGAGAGTATGGCAGACGGAAAAATCGGAAAGTGTTGAGGCCTATCCTACTTAATTGGTCTTTTAGGTTTGCCAAAAATTTGGTTAATTCGTCCATTTTAACTTGAAACAAAAACTAAACCAGTGATCAGTCCTGTAAACGAAAGGCCTTTACGTACTTTTTTGTTCAGTTTGGGTATGGGAAAGTGTATAGAATCCCTCTGTGAAAGTTCAAACTCGTAGTAGGCGGTCGTAGCTGCTCTTGAAGGAGGTCACACTTTCTGCATTAATGACATCGGCTGGTAATTTATTCTAGGTGTCCACAACTCTTGCTGAAAAAGTACTTTCTTGTGTTGAGTCGAACGGTTAGTTTATGAAGTTTGGGACAGTGTCCTCAAGTTCTCGAGTCGACTGCTAACTCAAGTGAAAGGTTAAAGTGGTCATGGCCTTTGATAACTAATTCTAGCGTTGAATCATGTCGCTGCGGATTCTTCTATGTTCAAGTGTTATTAAACCAAGCTGTTTAAGGTTCCAAGACAAGAAATTTGACCTTTTTAATCTAACAATTCTCTAACGTTTAATAAACTCAGAACCCCTGTAAAGTATACATTTTCTGAAAGCCTAGATATACGGGTACATTTTGGTAACCACAGTGTCTCCATTGTTTACATAACTATCACGTGACACGGTAATTTGCATAACCTTCCAAAAAAGTGTTTTCCCTATGTTTTGTCTCAATACTTCAAAATATCTGACTCAAACTTGCTGGAATGCAAGCTGTCACAACGCTCTTTAAAAAAGTGTCTCAGATTTTTTATATCTTGCTTAGTTTTTTTGGAGCACAATTTTAAAGAAATCAACTACGCTTAAATTCACTGCTCTGGAAGTTTTTCTGGCATAAAAACTGTTGTAGAAGGTTTAAAAAAATTCTGAGACAATCTTTTGAAGACCCTTAGAACAGCTTGCACTCACACAAATTTCAGTCACATATCTCAAATCATTGAAACAAAACATAGGGAAAACCGATTTTTGAAAGGTTATGCAAATTACCTGTCACGTGATAGTTATGTAAACAATGGTGACACTATGGTTATATCTAGGCTTTCCGAAAATATACAATTTACGGGGGTTCTGAGCTTCTTAAACACTAGAGAATTGTTGGTTTAAAATGGTAAATTTCTTGTCTTGGAACCTTAAGTCTATTTTGATAATTGTAGTGTTGGACTTTAGGTATCATTTGCCGTGCTAAGATTTTTACGTCCTTTTGTAGCAATGGTGACCAAGCTTGTACTGCATGCTCGCCCGCATGCTCGAGCTGTGGTCTCACAAGTTGCTTGTAATGACGGAGAATGACATTTTTTTATTTGATCGACCAATGATCGTTTGATGAGATCAACATTCTGTTTGCTTTTTTGCAAACTTATCACATTTGCTCGAAGGTTTTAAGGTAGAATGAAATAAAATAGATCATTTTCTTCAGTTTTACGTCCCAGTGAAATATTGTTCATTGAGTATTTATTGAAGGGGTTGTTGTAGCCAATATGCGTCCGCCAGTGTTCACTTATTTTTGTAGCTTGTCCAAATCAGCTTGCAGAATTTCAGGATCACTACAATTTCGCAAGGGATGTTATGTCTTGGTATTGTCAGTAAATTTTTGAGTTCAGAACTAATTTCACCGCCAGTATGATTGATCTAGATTAGAAAGAATACTGGTCCAAGAACTGTGAACCCTTTGGGACACCACATGTGACGTATTCTCCATTCAGATGATGCGCCATTTATGACTACTAGCTGTTTTGTATTTGTCAATCATGCTTTGACCCACTGTAGAATGTTTCCATTTATGCCGTTATACTTCATCTTTTCAATCAATCTGGGGTGTGGTACTTTGAAAGTGCAAGGAATATAGATGTGAAGCTTCCACCTAAATTTAGGTCTGATGAGTCTGTGTGTGGAGACTGAAAATTACGAAATGCTTTCTTTTATTTGATGGAAAGGAAAGGTGCTGGTTTACGCTATTAGTGCAAGATGCGAGGTATAATGATATTCAAATATGCAGATTACACTAATGAGCATTGTTTCGGTATTAAAATTCTATGCTAATGACCCTTAATCAATGTGGAATATTCATGTACCTCGGATCTTGCATTGTATAGGTTTACGGATGGTCCCGAGGAAGCTACAGGGAATACTTTTGTCAATTATATCATCAATTTCGTCTTCTCTCTGATGCCCCATCTTTCTAAAATTGAATGCAGAGGCTACAAGTTACCATTTCTGTTTCGTGTTTTTTTCAAAACAGACACCTTTCAGCAAAACTATGACATTCCATCAGTGCATAGGCATTACAAGAACTTAAGGACAAAAGACTGCTACTGTATACTGTTATAGTGTACCCATTCCTCAAACTGTCCATAATTTGATGAGGCTGTCAAGTTGCTGTGCAATGGTATTGATATGTGGACACTTTGAATGCACAAAAAAGAAATCTAAAACTAATAAGAGAAAAACAAACGTCAAAGAATGACTTTATTTTCATCCATTTATCATGAAAATGCATACAGTGATCATACAGTGTGTCACACTGTGACAGGAGTATCCATGTGGTTTGAGAAAAATTGTCCAATAAAAGGCAAACAGATTTTGTGTTAAATTTTCTGTGTGTGTTTTTTAGCCGCTTACCCGCGTACCTTTTAGGATTTTGAGTGGACGCAAAACAAAGAATTTACTTACTTTGGCCTTATCCCTATATACCAAACATCAGACATCCAGGTCTATTGGCTTGCTCAGAATGAGATACGTGCATAATTATTGAGGTACAGTATGTGGTGTCATAAGGTGTCCAATCATACCAAATATGAAGGGTGTAGCACTTGTGGTTACTGAGTTATGGACAAATATGTATATTTGAGGTCAAAGGTCATCAAGGTCACATGACATTTTGTCAAAATATCCGAGATATCTGCGTGAACGGATGGACTCATGGATGGACGGACAGACGGACATGACCCAATCTATAAGCCCACTGGACTTCATCCCTGGGGACTAAAAATTGTGTCACTGCATCCTTTTTGCAATATGAATAGGATGAGAAACTAAATTTTTATTTTTCGTGGCCTTATACATGGGAGTCTATGGAGATCTGCCTTATACATGGGAGTGTATGATGTGTAAACTAAAAATATGCAAATTTCACCACAATTTGCCCAAATTTGCGAAAGGTCACTCCTATGCACTTCCATACCAAGTTTCAAATCAATCGGACTTGTGGTTTCAGAGAAGAAGATTTTTTGACCAAAAATGGGAGAAAATTACAAAAAATTCATGAAAAATAGCAAGTCCAAGATACTGACCCAAGATGTGCACAATCATTTCATGTCAGCCCAAAGTACTTACATGTTAATTTTTCATGTAATCTGCTCAGTGGTTATTGAGTTTTTTCAACTTTGAATGTTTTTACATTTTTTCACTTAATTTGCATATTTTTGGCAATGACAACTTCATTTGAACAAAATCTCATCTACAGCCCATCATCCATGTACACACCAAATATCAAGATGAAATGTACAGCGGTTTTGGAGTTTTTGATGTTGACGGACAGACATACAGACATACAGACATACAGACATACAGACATACATACATACAGACAGACAGACATTTCCCTAGCCTATAAGAATAGCTTCCATTGCCATATATACATATGGCTATGGGAGCTAAAAATCCCTTACATTCTTAAAAAGCTGTGGTGACCACCACCAGTCATTTGACAATTTCATGAAATTCTGTGATGGTAATTTGGATAAATTAATTTATTACTATGTCAAAGATACTGGTGATACGCAGTCGTTGTCTCTTCAAAGCTTTCTTGATTGGGCATTTGCTGATTCCAATCATGATGAGACATTTTAGTTGATTGTACATCAACTTGTTCCCCATTGTTTAGGACTGACATTGTTCAGAAAAGGGATTAGGTATAATAACAGCTGTCTACTCAGAACTGGCAGGCGGCTTTTCATGTCTGTTTGATTTAGTAGGAATCATCCTAAATATCAGGTCCCTGAATGAAAATGGGATGAGTTTGACAGAATCAGACACCCTTCCTACCTTGCTCAGATTCTGGAAATGTATGAAAGTATATCAAGATCAGGTTCAAACATAGCTCATCAAGGTTCAGATTTTGTTCTTGAAGAATACAATAAAGAAATAATGATCGGGGAGAACCAAATTAAAAAACTTGGGAAAGACCCCCATTATGAAAAACGCCAAAGATAATACCCATCATACAATAACGAATTGACTGATTTTCGCATACTCCTCCGTCGCAATAATTATTGTAAGCCAACTCCTGGGAGAAAACTAATGTCCGTGTGTGGTAAAGCATTAGATTTTGAGCTGTTGAGTTTGTCAACCATAGCAAAGCAGCGCCAACGTAATTTGATCACAGAGTATTTCATGAAAGGTACATATCTATCAAAAAGACCAACCCAACTACCCGTATTCTCTTAATTCCTGTCACTGTAAATCTCAATAAAAACACAATTATCTGTCACCTGAACATCTTGCCTTGGCAACTTCATACAGGCTTGTCTTCTTGTAAATAGAGCTCGTTTAGGGAAAATGAACAATGCCTATTAGCCTTTGGCTGAGGTAAGGCAATGATTATATGTTAAACTGAAACCTGGCATGCATTGAAAGGTCATCCTCGCGAGCCAGAGCAATAATTTCCGCTCCGCTGACCTACGCAAAAATCTCTTGACGGGTAGCGCTAAGCTGTTGCCGTAAAGAGGCGCGTCGTTTACGACGATGTGAAAGGTTCTCCTAACTGTTCTGTTATACAAAGCACAACTGTTGATATCTGACTAGTTTTCAGGAAATAGATTAATAGATTCCCACTCCGTCGATCCCACAATCCCAATGGCCAGAAATGTAAGAAGTACAAAACTTACCTGGATAAGTAAACACAAAGGCTGGAATATAAATGAAAAGTTTCGATGACCTTTTTTTTTCATGTCGATTAGAAATAATTAAGAAATACATAAATGTAACTTTTTGCACTATAACTCTTAAAATGACTGTAAAATATTTAGGGGTTGTTACACGAAATTTGGGCGATACTACGTCGTATTCGAGTGATGTGTCCGTAATTTGACGAGTTGCGCAGCAACGAGTCAAAATGCGGACGCATCACGAGAAAATGGCGGTGGACGTAAATGATAGGCCGGAGTGCGTAAAATGAGTGTGTTTTCGTGTTTTAAAACATAATCTCATCCCTTCGCGAAAGATATGAGGTCCGCCAAAATCGGGTCAAAATACTCGCGCCGCGCCAGCTTTCGATTTTAAACTCGACGACTGTGAACAGCTGAGAGGAAGCAGCTCTGTGACATCTATGAATGAATTGTGAATATAATACCCGTACCAGTCAGTTTATCTCGAAAAATTATACATGTCCTCAGACGTCAAATATGCCAAATTACCATCTTAGAAAGTTATTTGTGAGAGGATTAGGGAAAACGTGAAGTGAGTACACTGTATATTTTATAAGCTGTAGCGTCGTAACTCGTTCGTGATTTTGTTGCTGTAAGAATAAAACATTTCAAAGGTATTTACATCGTCTGTTCGTTTATTTCGTTACTGGCTTGCCTAAATAGAACTAAACTTCTTTTAACAACCTAAACGAAAGTTTGACTTTCCCTAGTATCTTGCATTGTATCCGAACACGATCATGCCCTGTGAATCTCACCGACAGGTACAAATCAGAAATATAATATGTGCACTTTGTGTGTCGCGAGTATTTTCAGTGCGGCTGGATTTCCGTGGCTCATTTATCAATGTAATTCACCACCTAGATACTTAAACTCGTCAACACTAAACTTGTCGTATTGCGGTTCTATCATGATTCACTGTCCAACCAATCTTCAGCAGCGTAGACAACATGAAAACACTGCACTGTATGGGACCATCCGTGAAATGAATGACAGGTGTCGGCAAAATATACAAACTTTCAATACGTTCGTTTGTGTGTTTTGGTACAACCGTAGTTGTACCCAAGTGCAGTGCCTGTGAACTGACTGCAAACAACAAAATTTTGACCATAATCACAATGACGTTTCGGAGTGTCACAAGTCTTATTCGCTCAGCTGTTTTACATGTATATGAACATACCAGCGAAGGTCACGCGTACGCGTAGCTGTAAGTAGTTCGGTTACAGTGAAAATATAATTCGTATTTTAACTAGTTAAAATACGGGTTCATATCAGTACCGTCTAAACAATATAGGCATAGTATGTATGATAATTGTATATACACTATAGCAAAGTATCCTCAGCTTTCACATAGCACTATTGTAGGCATTGAATCCCTAAACATTCGTGTGTATGTGTGTGCGTATGCATGCGTGCATGCATGTATGTATGTATGTATGTATGTATGTAGGCCTATGTATGTATGTATGTATGTATGTATGTATGTATGTATGTATGTATGCGTGTATGCATGCATGTATACCTGCCTGCATGCATACATGTATTTATGTATGTAAATTCACAAATGTATCAAACTATGATATATTTGTATGTGTGAACACACACACACGCGCGCACACACTCACACACAGAGGCTACATTACCCGATAAATAACAACAGTATACTACAAGAACTACAAATAAGCAACAGTGGAGAGCATCGAGTCTGCATATCGGTCGAACCTGGTCACCGAGTCATATATATTTTTGTCTTGAGATACAGTATACACTACAGGTACTTTTTAAACTGCTCAAAAATGCTGCCTTCACATTTAATGATAACCAACTAATGAGCAAAAATAAAAACGGCCAGAAGTCCATATGTGTTATAAATATAAAAAAAAAACTTTTAAAAAATACCGTCAATGACGCTGTACCTTCTCTAGTGTGTGGCCAGGTCAGGTAATTGGTTGTTGGCATGGAGTTGTTGGAAAATAGTTGATGATGTAGCGGCATGAGGTGGGATATGGACCCAAAGAACCCAAAAGATGATTAAATACATCAATCAAAAAAATTCTAAGCTACAGTATAAACTGCCTAAAGATAGTTCAATGTG